>KQ997544.1:35296-52363 GCA_001598015.1 Dorcoceras hygrometricum | reverse complement strand
AGTTGACCACAAAGGGGTCAAATGCAGCGGGTAGCGAGAGGAGAAGTACATCCACCGACAGCTCGTGTGGAAGTGCGATATCAAGGCCCGACAGCTTTTCAACGAGCCCAATCATACGAACCCCATGCTCGCGGACCGAAGTCCCATCGCGCATGCGGCTTGTCATAAGCTCCTTGACAGCCGTGAACCTCTCATGTCGAGAGTTCTCCCCGTACAGCTCTTTGAGATGAAAAAGTATGTCAGCAGCATACTTCGTCTTATCAAAATGCCGTTGCATTTTATTGGACATCGATGCCATCACATAGCATCGAGCTTTAACCTCGTCGTCCCACCATTGTTTAAGCGTTACCAGCTCCTCAGGGCTGATATTGGCAGGGGCTTCCTTCGGAGGACTCTTCTCTACCGCATAAAGAAGTTTCTCCGAAGCCAATACAAGATTGAGTTTAGTTTTATGAATTACCCTCCCACTATTTTAACGATTTCACCACCCTCTAATGAAATCGATAAAGCAAGTTTCTTTAGTGGGTACACGGAGCCCAATCTGTTGGATCTGTTTTTACAGATCCTGATTAAGTTTTGAATTACACAAAACCTGTTGTTGTTATTCTAACAATTCTATTCTAAGTGCGCAGATTTCAGGTCGAAGAATATGATCAGCAGTTAGTTCACAATATATGTTCAACAGTTGGTTTGGTGCTTTCATGGATCGAGAGCTGGATTAGCGATGGAGACGTCCAAAGTTGATTCACCTGTTCGTAATCAGGCGTAGGCCAAAGTTGAACCAGCTGGAGCATAGTAAACCAGCAGATGATGAAGATCAGCTGCAAGCGCTAAAGAGCAAAGTGAACCAGCTGGTACAGGAATAGAGAAGCGCGCTGAAGATTTAGTTCGAGATGATGAAGATCAGCTGGAGGCGCAAGAGAGGAAGCAATTATAAGTACTGCTGATGAATCTATCAGCAGTCGCAATTATAAGTACTGTTAATGAATCTATCAACAGTCGCCTTTCAAGAAGCTGGATGTTTAGCGAGATGATGAAGATCAGCTGGATCGAAGTGAAGTAGCGAGATGATGAAGATCAGATGGAGCTCTAAGTTTGGATGACTTCAGCAGTGACGTCATCATTCAGCAGGAGCTACAGTTGGAGATTCAGCAGATGAGAAGAGGCGCTAGTTTTGGAATGAGCTGTGATGACATCAGCCTTGATGTCATCACAATCAGCAGATGAAGTGAAGCGCAAAAGCTGAAGCGACGTCGTGTTGTGAATCAACAGATGAAGCAAAGCACGAGAGGAGAAGCGACGTCGTGTTGAGATTCAGCAGATGGGTTAGTTGTTGATGACGTCATCGGTGACGTCATCCAGTCGCAAGAATCAGCAGGTAGCTTGCATCCAGACGCAAGAGGAAGCGACGTCATAGAGGAGATTTCCAGTCGCAAGCTACAGTGCAATCAGCAGACGCTATTTGAAGATAGCAAAACGATGTCGTTTACATAAGTTGATACGACAGCGTTTTGCTCTTGCGCTATTATTCAGCAGGAAGACTTTGCGTTGTTATTTCAGCAGACGAAGCTACAGTGCATCCAGTCGCAACGCAAAGATTTTCAGTCGCAAGAAGATTTCCAGACGCTGTATTTGATGATCCAGTCGCTAGCAACAGCACTTCCAGTCGAGAGCTTATTTGTATCAGCTGTTGCTACGCTTCCAGTCGTTGTGAAATCCAGTCGCTAGAAGAGAAGGAGCAAAGTGCAGCAGTCGTAGGAATTAATCAGCAGCGAAGCAGTTGACGAATTATCAAAGTTGGATGTCAACTGCTGAGCTTAATTCAAAATGGCGAAAGCGACAGTAGCCTGCAAAAGAAAAGGACGCAAGTACTGTTCTTGTGTCGGTACTTTACAGAGGAGCGTTGCACAATTATGGAAAGAAGACAAGATAGCCTTCTGGAGCGCTGAAGATTTTTGGAAGCTTTCCAACGGGAAGATATTTACAGAGGCTATATATTCGAGGCAACGCCCATTGAAGAAGTGGGTCTGTCCAGCAGTTCAGAGTGAACGAGACGCTATGCGTTCGTTCAGTTGGTGCAACTACAATAATGTGGGAAATATTCATTGATTACACAGTGCACCAACAGAGGGAAAATAATCTGAAGTGAAGCTGTCAACTAATCATTCGAGAGAGAGTTTCATTGCAGTTGACAGTGTAGCTAGAATTAGCTTGTTAGAGCATTTCCCTCGTGTGTGAGAAAAACAGAGAGATGAGAGCTTAAATGTATCAATCTCACACACCCGGATTCATTCACATATGTTTGTGAATGAATCTCGAAATATGTTCACAGATACCGTCCAAGCATGAAGACGTAAAACTCTTGTGTATGTAGTTAGTCACACAGTTGCGGCTGATGTGCAATTATGAAGTAGTGGATCCTTCCGAGGTGGAAGAAGGGGAGACGTAGGATGTTGATATCCGAACTTCCAGAAACAAATATGCTGTGCTGAGTATCGTGTTCTTTAAGCTTTCTGTATTGCATATTTAACTTAGCACGCATCTCACGCATAAGCATATATTAGCACGCACGCATTTCAGCAGACTTTTTACTTAGCATAACATTTCAGCAGCACACAAGCACAGAAGTCTCTAACAGATTTATGTTGTACATAAATCTGTTTGAGTTGTTTTAAAATATAGGATTCAGTTCTGGTATTTTCCGCATGATTTTTTTTTAAATCATACCAGATCTGTCTCCGGTGCTCTGTTATTTTATTTGTTCAAGAACAACGAGCTATTGCAGCTCCAGAATTAGCAGCGCGCAAAATTTTTAATTGCTCATTTCAAACAGCGGCTGTTAGTTTCTTTTTGATCCTTCAAATATCGGACCAACACAATCAAGCGATCATGGACCCGAATAATATCAGCCATCCATGACCCCCGAAAGGTAGTTTCCGATTGCAACCAGTGCAACCTCCATGTATTCACCTCACGTCCAGTAAGGGCCCAATAATATGATGCCGTTTACTATCACGTGTCAAGATGACCCATCAATGTTGAGTCGTGAAGGACGGTCCCCTTAACGTCCCCAATAATACGAGACAACGTTAAAGGGAGTTCCAACCGACTCACAACGATTGTCAATGGCGTGGACAGCTTTCCGGCATACATGACCCCCTCAATAATATGAGCCGGGCCATGTATACGAGTAGCATCGACGTACACCCATTGTTGATGGAAGGTAGGGAAATTTAAACAATTTTAAATACCCTTTAGTGTATCTTAAAAATTGTCTTGATATTAGTTTTAAATCGTATTTAAAACGAGGGATTTTATTTTTGAAAATTTGGTCTCATGCATCTATTTTAAATCAAATTTAAAACATGCAACATGCGGATTCAACTAACTATATATCAATATATATAAATATTGGGATGATCGATCGCGAGAGCTATGCGGTCCGTGGTTTCCAGTCACGGACCTGGGTCCAATACTATGGGTAATGCAATATGCAATGCAATCCTATTACAATGCTTTCGGTTTTACAGATCTTCGGTCTTCAATATTCTTGATCGTTATTGTCCACCGTCTTCGGATGTCCTCCCACTAAATCTAGTAATTTTACATTTAAATTTATCATGACATACAATGGATACATTTATCAAAATTAAAATCGTATTTTGCAATTTTAATTGTATCAAATTTGGGCTTAAAACAATTCTAGGCCTGAAAATCTCAAAATTTCAAATTCGACCAAAACGAGCCCGATATCGAATATCGGCCCGAAAACTTCACAGGCTGCCCGGGACAGGCCCGAACTAAACCCTAGAAGAAATCAGCCGTCACGACATCGCCGGAGATTCGCCGGCGGCGGCCGCCGCCATCAACGAATTTTGCGCGCGACACAAGGCCGCGCGTCGCCGCGATAGGCGCGCATCGTCGCGCACGTTGCGCCCAACAGCCATCGCCAGCCTCCGACCAGCGCAACAATTTGCGCGCAAGCTTTGGCCGTCCGCCGCCTACTGGTTGCGCAACACATTGCGCACAACAGCACCCTCCGGCCGCGCAACAAGCGCGGCCCATCGCGCGATCAGCGCGCTACCGCGCGCGCTCATGCGCGCGGGGAAGAGGGGAGGGGCGCTGCCGCACACGGCGGCGGCCGGCAGCAACAACTCAAAAGATTTTTGTTTGATTCGATCTGAAATTCAAAGATTAGATACAATTCAGGCAGCAATTATATTGATCAGATCCGAAAACCTTGGCTCTGATACCACTGTTGGGGAACCACGGCGGATCTGGATCACGCCTCCCGGCGAGGCAGCGGAAGAACAAAATTTTGGCCGGGAGACGATCAATACAATTCAATAAACGACAGGCTATGACATTAATAGGGTGTTTAGATGACTACCTTGCTGGCAACTCGTGCCTGGCTCCGACCAGTTTCTCGAGGAAACCGGCACTTCACGGTAGATGGCGGTAGACTACGTCAATCAGGTCCATGATCGGATACGAGACTCCTTCGTCAGCCTGCACTAGAAGGCCTGACGAGATCGGCGGGGACGGATTCTCCTCGTTAAGTTGGCCGCAACAAATTCCGGCGACTCGAAGCGGCGGCGGCTCTAGGCGGCGGCGGCGGCGGCTTGTTTAGAGAGGAGGGGGCGGCCACTTTTAGGGTTAGGGTTTGAGTGTTTTGTGAGTTGTGTATGATTATTTAGGTCTAAGTATACCTTAAGTAGACTTAATGATGGATTTGGATACGGCCCAACGGGCCCGGGTCCAACGGATGAACATTCGGTTCATCCCCATCACCCATCGTAACTCCGATCGCCGATGGCTCTAGGCGGCGGCGGCGGCGGCTTGTTTAGAGAGGAGGGGGCGGCCACTTTTAGGGTTAGGGTTTGAGTGTTTTGTGAGTTGTGTATGATTATTTAGGTCTAAGTATACCTTAAGTAGACTTAATGATGGATTTGGATACGGCCCAACGGGCCCGGGTCCAACGGATGAACATTCGGTTCATCCCCATCACCCATCGTAACTCCGATCGCCGATCAGATCGGACCGATCGACTCAGTTTCCAAAACTGAATACTATGATCTGAAAAACCATTTTTCAGAACCCCAGTGAAAAATGACCGTTTTGCCCCTCAACAGCGGGAAATCACGATTTGACCCCTGTTGACTTTCAGGAAGTCGCACTCCCCAAAATTCTCTTCTCATGCCCAACACATTGAGCTGAGTATCCGTGCGGGAATCTCCAATCCAGTACTTGTGTGACCCTCAATGATTAGCGTACAGTACGGTCCTTTCAATCCATATATCACGATCAGATCAACGACCATTGGTAAATCGAGAGTTGCTATAGATCCGATAGCTATGCATACATCTTGGAGATCGAATAGTGACATCGTGAGTGTAACTAGGTAAACACATTTACCTAAAACACTTCTGGTACTCTGGCCAGAGATTTATACACTATTATCCCCTCAGATAGCATAGGATATCCACGCATGTCTGCGAGCGGTGAATCCTCGACAACGATACATCGACTCCTACATGCATCGGGGTCTCACCCAATCCCGCCGCCTGATGACCCCAAGTGAGTCGGCAAACGAGTCAAAGTGAGACGCCTATCATGTAGAGTCTCAATGACGTTTCGAGTCGTGAGGACTAATCAGTACAACCAAGACCTCGGACTTATCCACTCGACAAATGGTAACCACTTGGAAAGTCCGAACGAGGGTAGTTCGATAGATCACCAGGTCACTATCTATCTGCATGCTCAGAACATCACAATGTTCCCTACCAATGAAACACGGTACTTTGCATCTCAGATACTAGTCTCAAGCTCGGGCGGCCTTATCCTCATTTTGACGGTCCAATCGACTAGGAACATGTTCAGAATACACAATGACTATTAGATGTGTTTTATGATAGCCGTCATACCCACTATCACATCTAACATACACTTTAGTGTATTCTAAGTCTTTACTCAACGCAATTGTTAATCATCATACAACACAATGAAAGTAAAGAACGCCATATAAATAAATGCGAATATCATATATAAAGATTGTTTCATACAAGAGTCTATCCCACACGCCACAAGTTGGCTAGTTGGGCATCTACTCTAACATGGCTAACAGATATGAGCTCAACAGAATAATGTGTGTATGCCAATGAAACAGCTTACAATAATCAGCACAGAGACTAGAAGTAAGCAAAAACTACACAACAACACACAATATACAAAATACCAGCAAGCATACACCTATATCCATGCCAAATCCCAAATATGTAAACAAGCTCAAATCCGTACCTTCAGTTTCTGAGCTATAATTACCACAACAAGATTCCCGAGTAACTCAAATATGCCACCTGCTTGGCCAAACAACAACAACCAGCTCAGGGACATTACGCACAGAAATAAAAACTGGGAGCCACCAGCTCAACCTAGCTCTAATCCACCTTTCAAGCACAACAACTAGCTTTAAACGAAGCGCAAGATAGAATCTAGTACTTACTCGAAGCACTACCTGAGCAGAAGAATCAAATCTGCCAGTCTACGAACAACGACGCACTGTAACTCCTTCGCGCTCTTCTCCAGCTTAACCAAAGCCTTCGAAAGTGGTAGTAATGGAAGCGTCTCAACTAGGGAATTCAACGCTAATCTTGCTCCAGTCGGAGTCTTCTATCGTCGGCAATCGGAGAAGATAAGGTTTAATAAATAGTAACTAGGGTATCGCGACAGAGTTAACTCACGGGAAAACATTCTAAGTTTCGGGGAAAGATGTCGCATACGAATGGTCAAAGTCCTCTGTTATACAACTTAAATCTCCCAAATCTGAAGAACACTAGTCACCGACAAAACAGGACTCACAACTGATAACAACTCAGATCTGAGTACAACTCCAGATCTGGACCATACGCTTAACCAGCGCGCTACTACCAAACGACGTCGCACGTGAACACGCTCATAGCGATCGGCCCGCATCAGATTTGGTTTCTCAAAACGGCGTCGCACTATCCAGCTAATTCATACACGTGTCTTGCTAAACGGTATCGCATCGCTCCAAACCAGAACACTGAGATCTCACGCTCGATGACCAGTCAAATCTGAAATCCATGAACCACATCGGTCCACACCAAAACCACAAACCGGGCCTGTTCGTACAGTACTAGTAACTTGCGCACCTCAAACCTGGTTCTCCCAAACGACGTCGTTTCGCTATCCACGCAGGGGATTCAACTAGCGTACCCAGAATGGCTTGCGACAACCAGATTTGACCACTAGCCTTGATTACCATCAACCAGCGCTAAAGCCAAAGTCACCAACCAGCATTTCTCAACTCCCAAATATGATTACTACCCCGCAGAACTCTCCAACCGTACAGAGATGCTTCCAATACACTTACATAGAGACCCGATACGTTCACCAAGTATACTAGCTCAAAGATGGCCCGTCCCAAATCTGCTCACGTCAGATCTGGTCTATACTAAACCCGATTAATTAACTTAATTGTTCCACAAATCTTTCGGCTCTCACATTCCTCCCCCACTGAAAATAAGATTTCATCCTCGAAATCAAACAAAAAATCAAGAACTGAACAAAAACTCAACAAAATAATCAACACTGGAAAAAATCACGCTACGCATGATACAAACAACACTCTAACACGCAACAAGAGGCTATTACTCAAGATAACTGGGCAAAACAACAACAAGCAAACTAGCTACTGGAGTTAATGCAAGATCTACTCAAACAGATGAGGCCACTCACGTTGCATTTTCTCCTCTAACTCCCACGCAGCTTATTCTCTATCATGCTTGCTCCACTGGATCATAACCAAATGAATGGTCTTGTTCCTGAGCTGTTTCTCCTTCCTGTCCAGAATCTACAAGGGATACTCAACATAGCTCAAAGTTCGATCCAGCTCCACCTCGTCAGTTCACAACACATGAGAAGGATCTGGATCATTTTTCCTCAACATAGACACATGAAACACATCATGTAAGGAGGACATATCTGGTGGCAAAAAACAAACGATAAGCCAAAGGACCCATCATCTCTGCAATCTCATAAGGTCCAACATAACGAAGAGCTAATTTTCCATTGTGTCCAAATCTCATAGCACTTATGAAAGGAGAAACTTTCATGAACACTTGATCACCAACTTGAAACTCTAAAGGCCTACGCCTGCGGTTCGCATAGCTAGCTTGGCGATCTTGTGCAGCTTTCATACATTGTCGAATCAGATCTACCCGATCTCTCATCTTCTGCACAAATTCAGGAGAAGGCAGCTGCTTCTCCCCCACTTCTTCCCAACATATTGGAGATCTGCACTTCCTACCATACAACGCTTCGAATGGTGCCATACCAATCGTTACTTGGTAGCTGTTATTGTAAAAAAATTCTACCAGTGACAACGAATCTTGCTAGCCACCACTGAAGTCCATAACAACAGCTTGCAACATATCCTCCAAGGTCTGTATCGTTCTCTCAAATTGGCCATCGATTTGAGGATGATAGGCTGTACTTATTGCAAATCTGGTACCCAAAACTGTTTGAAAACTCTTCCAAAATTTGGAAGTAAACCTCGGATCTCGATCTGGAATAATGGACACAGGCACTCGATGCAATCGCACCACGAAATCTATGTACACTTTCGCCATTTTCCTCAAACAATTCGCCATATTATAGGGAATGAAGTGAGCTGACTTCGAAAGTCTATCAATTAATACCCAAATAGCATCACATCCTCGGCTGGAACGAGGCAAATGGGTCACAAAATCCATTGCCACATGCTCCCGATTCCATTGGGGCACCTCTAAACTCTGCAATAGTCCACCAGGTCTCATCCTTTCCGTTTTAACTTGCTGGAAATTCAGACAAGGAGCAACAAAACCAGCAACATCGCTCTTCAAACCTGCCCACAAATAGTGCGGCTTTAAGGCATGGTACATCTTCCTTGCACTAGGATGGACACTATATCTACTACAGTGAGCTTCTCTCAAGATCTCCTCCTTCAAATCAATCAGATTTGGCACTACCAATCTGCCACGAAATCTCAAACAACAATCAGATGCGATAGTGTAATCTTCCAACTGTCCAGTCTTCAACTTCAACTCATGGATATACGGATCCGTTCTCTGAGCTGCTCTAATATTCAAAACAATATGTGGCTCAACTTGAAAAGATGACACCACAACATAATCATCACCTGGTAGAAACGCCAACCAGTAGTGCTCAGATGCTCATGAACCTTCGAGATAGACAACAATGCAAGCATCGACACTTGAGCTTTCCTGATCAATGCATCAGCAACTACATTCACTTTCCCAGGCTGATAATGAATCTCGCAATCGAAATCCTTAAGCAGCTCCATCCATCTATGATGTCTCATATTCAAATCTGACTGAGAGAAAAGATACTGAAGACTCTTGTGGTCGGTATACACCAAAAACTGTTCGCCATACAGATAGTGACGCCAAATCTTTAAAACAAAGACCACTGCTGCCAACTCCAAATCATGCATGAATTGGGTATCGAGTCTCATGCGGTTTCAACTGACAGGAAGCATATACAATGACTCGACCATTTTTCATCAACACGCAACCCAATCCATTAAGCGAAGCATATGAACAAACCACAAAACCTCCTGAACCTGAAGGCAAAGCTAACACAGGCGCTGAAGTTAGATTCTCTTTGAGCAACTGAAAGCTGTTCTCGCATTCCCCCGTCCAAACAAACCTCATATCCTTCTGGGTCAACTGTGTCATAGGATTAACTATACTATAAAATCCCTCGATGAAGCGGAGATAATAGCTAGCCAATCCCAAAAAGCTACGAATCTCTGAAACATTCTTGGGAAGCTTTCAGTTTACTACGGCCTCTACCTTACTGGGATCAACAGACAATCCATCGGCCAAAATGACATGACCCAGAAACACTACTCTATCCAACCAAAACTCGCATTTAGAGAACTTGGCATACAACTGCGAGTCTCGTAGTGTTTGGAGAACCAACCTCAAATGCTCTTTATGATGCATAGGAATCTTCAAATACACCAAGATGTCATCGATGAACACAATCACAAACTGATCGATGAACTCTCTAAAGACTCGATTCATCAAGTCCATGAAAACTGCAGGAGCATTACTCAAACCAAAAGTCATAAATAAGAACTCATAATGCCCATACCTCGTTCGAACGTAGTTTTCGCAACATCTTGCTCTCAAATCTGCAACAAATGATACCCCGAATGCAGATCGATCTTAGAAAACACAGCTGAACCCTGAAGCTGATCAAACAAATCATCAATCCTCGATAAAGAGTACTTATTCTTGACAGTATCCTTGTTTAGTTGCCGGAAGTCGATGCACATCCTCATGGAACCATCCTTATTCTCACAAACAAAATAGGAGCTTTTCACGGTGACATGCTCGGTCGAATAAAACCTTTCTACAATAAATCACTAAGCTGTACCTTCAGCTCCCTCAACTCAGCTGGTGCTAAACGATATGGGGTTCGCGAAATAGGAGCTGTACCAGGTACCAACTCAATGCTGAAGTCAATCTCCCTCCTCGGAGGAAAACCAGGAATCTCCTCCGGAAACACGTGAGGGAAATCACGAGCAACGTTGATGTCACTAAGCTCCACACACGACTTCGAGGATGCATCCAAAGCATAAATCATAAACCCGACATTGTCCAACGACAACAGTCCAGACATCTCCATCGTAGAGATCAACGGAATCTTCGATTGGGAATCATTGCAGTAGAAGTTCCACTTCTCTCCAGACTGGGGCCGAAAATGCACAACTCCATGAAAACAGTCCACGGTGGCCCTAAACTAGAAAACACATCCATTCCCACTATGCAATCAAAATCACACATCACCATCCGAATCAGGTTTGTTACCAACACATTCTCACCAAACTTAAGAATGCCATTCAACAAAATCTCTTGGGAGAATAGGCTCGTGCCGGCAGGAGTCGCAACAGAAACAACATCACATAAAGAAGTGGTATGCAAACCATGCTCAACCACAAATGCATCAGATATAAATGAATGTGATGCTCCAGTATCAAACAATACACGTGCTGGAAAATCAAAAACAATAAAAGTACCTGTGATCACTCCTCCTGGCGTGCCCTCCGCTTGATCCTGCGTCATGGCATTAACCTGGGCATGTTGAGGTCCTAAGAACTGGGGTTGGTAAGACTGTAAAGACAACGAACCAGACTCTAGAATTTTTTTTTAAAACATGTGCGGAATACTTAAACTTAAAGTGTGGCTCGTTCCCTTTTTAAAACATTTCTAAATCACTTTCTCATCCATACTTCAAATATGAATAAAGGAATATTTAAAAATGTTAAAACATCCATACGGTGTAAAAATCAACTGAGTAAAATACTGAAATTAAACATCATTAAAACCAACATCTAAAACTGTACATCTCAAAAAAATAACATCGCTGCGGTCAAGGGGTACTGCTGCGACAGGCACTTAGATGTCCTCACCGCCAATCGGAGTAAACTTAGCAGGATCATCACCTGCACCATTTAAACCTAGTGGCCTAGAGGCTCAACATGCTCTATCGTATATAATAACAAGGTACATACTAATAAAATCGCATGCAAGCACATACTTGTAATAAAGTAACGTTAAAACATGAATGCGTGTGTGATCTTAAAACATTGCTTCATACATTTCATATCATAACATAACATATAACATATAAGGCATGACATAACGTAACATGAAAAACATTGAGTCGTATCCTGAAGTGTGACCATAGTCGATTAATCAATCTATAAACCAACGTATGCGGCGGTGTGGTTCACCCGACCTCGAGCCGGGATCCCTATATGTCACACATCTATGCTGCCACTTCACCATGATATCGACACATGGATCCATAAGCTCGTAATACATTAACAGAAGTTCAACGGGTCTGGTATCCCGCATCCCCTCATCATAAGTTGTCACAAATCATTCAATCCCTCGGGTTTTGTCTTTTAAAAGAACATGCCTTTGACATTCATAAAACATTCATGATGCATGCATTTCGGAAAATTATGCAAGTTTAAAAGCTTAGCCCGTTAATATATATATTTAATCATTTCCTTTAAAATATTTACGTACATAGCATACTATATGTATAATTAAATATACATTTACGGGCTTCTACATTTTTCTACTTCGGTCAAAGATTGGTTCAGGATCCTGGCCCAGTACTTCTAGACTTAACATCAATCTTAATTTAGTCGATGAATCGAATGTTCACCCTTGAAATCTTGCCTACTTTTAATTCAATTTTGACTTATTAATCAAATTTGACTTATTTAAAATCAATTTTGACTTATTTAAAATCAATTTCGACTTTCAAATCAATTTAAATCAATTTTGACCAAAAAACCCTTTTTGACCAAATTAAATCCAGAAATCGATTTTGACTTAACTAAAATTCCAAATGCCCCAATTTTGACTTAGAATTCAAAAATAAACTTAACTCTAATTATTTTAAAAGTTTGACTAAAATTTTAAAACATCTGGCTATTTTCTTTAAAATTGGACATTTGACTCAAAATTAAAAATAACAGGTCCATAATTAAAATAACTTGGACCGATTTTAAAACATTTAGCTCGAGACTCAAAGAACCGATCCGGTCCAACCGAACCCGCCAAACCGGTCCAATTAGACCGAACCAAAACAAAATCAATCCCTAGACCAAAAACCACACACACACACGTTCATGCGTAGCCGCGACCAGCCGCCGACATTGCGTTCGTTCTCCCTGCTCCGGCCACAACTGGCCGGACCCCGCTGGCTGGACCACCCACAGGTCCAGCTCACACAATTTTCATGAAAAACAGTCTAATATGGAATGGCGAGAAAAAGGATTGATATCACATGCCTGGTTTGGATGGAGTAGAGTTTTGCGAGTTACCAACGTTGTAGACGCGAGATCGGGACACCACCAACTTTGGATCACCAAAACTCACCAAGAAATTAATATTTTCGAAACTTGTGCTATGGGGAATGGAGAGGGACGGCTGGTGTGTGTTGTGGAGGCTAGGTTAAGTGTAAATTTTGAGTTATGAAAAATAATGTGTGACACAATTGACCCCTAGGGGTTTAATTAGGAAAAATGGGAGAAAAATGACATGCTTGTCCCTCCAATTGATTGAAAAGATAATTAAAACATTAGTTTGGCTTTAAATATTGCATATTTTCGAAACAAGGTCTCCTCATAATTTAAAACACCTTAGAACTCAATTACCAGCCCGTATAGGCGAAAAACGGGTTCCCCTCCAAGATAATCATAAAAACTCAAAATTTCAAAAATTGTTGCTTAAAATAAAATAACTTAAAAATCTTGAATTATTTTCATTCCGGTCGGCCCTAATCTCGTCAACGCATCTGTAACTCAAACAGGCTGAAAAACAACACATGCATACCATGCAGAATAAAATTATAAATAAATCATATAAAATGACATGTAATCATCTAAAATTATTTTCCCCCTAGTCATGTACTCGTTTCCACGTAGTCAGGAATTTCTAGGCGTTACAACTCTCCCCCCTTATAGGAATTTCGTCCCCGAAAATGAGTACGTATCAAATAACTCCGGGTAGCGCGTCCGCATATCGGCCTCAGTCTCCCAGGTAGCTTCATCCTCTGAGTGATTCTGCCACCGGACCTTGACCATAGGAATAATCCGCGCCCTCAGCTTGCACTCCTCCCTAGCTAGAATCTGCACTGGTCGCTCCTCAAAAGATCAATCTGGTGCCAACTGAAGCGGCTCAAAATCCAACACATGATATGGGTTCAGAATATACTTCCGCAGCATCGAGATATGGAATACATTATGAACTGATGATAAGTTGGGTGGTAACGCTACTCGGTAAGACAGAGTATCAACCCTCTCTAGAATCTCGAACGGCCCAATAAACCTTGAGCTAAGCTTGCCTTTCCGGCCAAAGCGCATCACGCCCTTCATGGGCGATATCCTCGCAAACATATGATCTCCCACGGCTATCTCCAGATCTCGTCGTCTCTGATCTGCATAACTCTTCTAACGACTCTGGGATGTCCTCATCCTATCCCAAATCCTCGTCACAATATCTACCGTCTGCTGTACTAACTCCAGCCCAGTAAGCACTCTCTCACCAACCTTGTCCCAGTGCACGGGAGATCTGCATCTCCTCCCGTATAGAGCCTCATACGGAGCCATCCCTATCGATGCTTGAAAGCTGTTGTTGTACGTGAACTCTACAAGCGGCAATCTCGAGTCCCACGTACCCTGGAAATCTATGACGCAAGCTCTCAGCAAATCCTCCAAAATCTGAATGACCCTCTCTGACTGTCCGTCTGTCTACGGATGAAATGCAGTGCTGAACGACAAACTAGTCCCCAAGGCGGCATGCAAACTCCTCCAGAACGCAGATGTGAATTTGGTGACCCTGTCCGACACTATCGAGATTGGTATGCCATGCAGTCTGACAATCTCTCTGATGTAGAGCTCTGCGTAATGCGTCCGGGTGAAAGTAGTCTTCATCGGTAAGAAATGCGCTGACTTGGTGAGTCTGTCCACAATCACCCATATAGCCGGTTACCCTCTGGGACTCCTGGGTAATCCAACCACAAAATCCATCGTAATATGCTCCCACTTCCACTCAGGAATAGGGAGTGGCTGCAACAACCCTGTCGGTCGCTGATGCTCTGCCTTGACCTGCTGAGAGGTCAAGCACTCAGACACGAATCTACCAATGTCCTTCTTCATCCGTGGCCACCGGTACAAAGTCTGCAAATCTCTGTACATCTTCGTACTCCCTGGGTGGATGGAGTACGTCAATGCATGAGCCTCAGATAATATCTCGGCTCTCAACTGACCAATACTTGGCACCCACATACGGCCTCTGAAACGGACTATCCCATCCTCAACAGTGTATAGACCTCGTCCTCTGTCCTCATCACGCTGTCTCCACTGCTGTAACTGCTCATCGGAGGCCTGCCCCTCTCTGATCCGCTCTCGAAGAGTCTTCTGAATCATGAGCGCTGCTAGACTCGGCGCACAGCCTCCTGAATAGAACTCTAGGCCGAATCTCTGAATCTCAGCCTGTAGTGGCCTCTCAACTGACAAGCACGCCACTACTGCAGTCTTCCGGCTCAAAGCGTCTGCCACTACATTAGCTTTACCCAGATGGTAGCTAATGTCACAATCATAGTCCTTCACCAACTCTAACCATCTGTGCTGCCTCATCGCAACTCAGATCTGGCTTCGCCCAAAACGATGTCGCATTTCTACCCGCGTAACCAAAATAGCACGCGACCACTAGATTTACCAAAACTGAATACAACCAACCAGAACTTCTCAGCACTCAAATCTGATTTTCACGTGGGAACTCTCTAACAAATCCAGAGTTGTTCGAAGACTTATACTGACCCAATAACTACTCCAAGCATACCAGCCCAAAGCTGGCTCATCCCAGATCTGTTCACGCCAAATTTGGTCTATGCTAAACCCGATTATTTATCTCAATTAATCTCATAAAATTTCGGGTCTCACATCTCTCCCCCACTGAAAATAAGATTTCATCCTCGAAATAAAACGACAATTCTAGATCAGAATCAACACTCAACAGAACACTCGAAAACTGGATAACCATGCTATGCACAAAACACTCAGTATTAACACGCAACAGGAGGCTACTAACCAAGAGTTAAAGATAACTGGAACAAACAACACAACCAAAACTAGCTACTGGAAACAAATGCAACATATACTCAAGCAGATGTGGCCACTCGCGCTGCATTTTCTCTTCCAACTCCCACGTAGCTTCTTCTCTACCATGTTTGCTCCACTGGACCATCACCAAGGGAATGGTTTTGTTTCTTAGCTGTTTCTCTTTACTGTCCAAGATCTGCAAGGGATATTACACATAACTCAAAGTTCTATCCAGCTCCACCTCGTCAGTTCTCAACACATGAGAAGGATTTGGCTCATACTTCCTCAACATAGACACATGAAAAATATCATGCAATGAGGACAGATCTGGCGGTAGCAACAAACGATAAGCCAAAGGATCGATCCTCTCAACAATCTCATAAGGTCCATTATAACGAGGAGCCAATTTTCCCTTGAGACCAAATCTCATCACGCTGTGGAAAGGATAATTTTCAGGAAAACTAGATCACCAACCTGAAATTCTAAAGGCCTACGCCTCTTGTTCACATAGCTAGCTTGGAGAACTTGTGCAGCTTTCATACGTTGGCGAATCAGATCTACTTGATCTATCATCTGCTGCACAAATTCTGGAGAAGAAAACTGCTTCTCCCCCACTTATTCCCAATATATCGGCAATCTGCACTTTCTACCATACAAGGCTTCAAATGGTGCCATACCAATTGTGACCCGATAGCTATTTTTGTAAGAAAACTCAACCAAAGACAACGAATCTTGCCAGCTACCACTGAAATCCATCACAACAACTCTCAACATATCCTCTAAAATCTAGATAGTCCTCTAAGATTGGCCATCGGTTTGGGATGATACGCTGTACTCATAGACAATCTGGTACCCAAAGCTGTTTGCAGGCTCTTCCAAAATCTGAAAGTAAACCTCGGATCACGATCTGAAACAATAGTCACATGTACACCATGCAATCGCACCACAAAATCTATGTACAGCTTCGCCATTTTCTTCAAAGAATACGTCATATTGTAGGGAATGAAGTGAGTAGACTTCGACAATCTGTCAATAACAACCCACACAGCATCACAACCTCTGCAGGAACGAGGTAAATGGGTTACAAAATCCATAGCCATGTGCTCCCAATTCCATTGGGGCACCTCTAAGCTCTGCAATAAACCACCAGATCGCATCCTCTCTGCCTTAACTTGTTGACAGTTCAAGCAACGAGCTACAAAACATCATTCTTCAAACCTGCCCACCAGAAGTGCGGCTTCAAGGCATGGTACATCTTCGTTGCACCAGGATGGACACTAAGTGATGGTCCCCGGAAATAGGATCACTAAGCAAATAGGAGTTCAGAAGGGGGGGGGGGGGGGGAGGTGGAACAT
>KQ997543.1:52802-93582 GCA_001598015.1 Dorcoceras hygrometricum | reverse complement strand
CGTCATCTCCACAGTCTTCGGATGTCCTCCCACTAAATCTAGTAATTTACATTTAAATTAACCATGACATACAAGGGGTACATTTATCAAGGGGTGGGAATGGGCCACAAACATGCCCACTTTAAATGATAATCAAAATACATTTACAAACAAAAATCATACAAAACCTATCGCATACACCTAACAAATTGGGCACGGCTCTCGATCACCCCAATCATGCAGATAATCTAATTAACATGCATAAATTAAATAATCTAATTATTTATCGCAAAATCATATTTTAATCATAAAATCGCATTTTATAATAAAATCGTATTTTGTCGATAAAATCAAATTTTAATCAACAAAATCATATTTCATTATAAAATCATATCTTATAATTAAAATCACATTTTACTAATTTTAATTGTATCAAATTGGGCTTAAAAAAATTCTAGGCCCAAAAATCTTAAAATTTCAAAATCGACCAAAACGGGCCCGACATCGCATATCGGCCCGAAAACTTCACGGACTGGCCGGGACAGGCCCGAACCAAACCCTAGAAGAAATCAGCCGTCACGACATCGCCGTAGCTTCGCCGGAGCGGCGGCCGACGACGGTGCCGCCACCACAAAAATCACGGCGGCAGCGCACGACGCCGCTCGCAACAGCGACGCACGGCCGCGCGCAAAGCGTCGACCAGCAGCTTCCAGCGGCGCCACATCGCCCGACTACGGCCGGCCAGGAGGGCGCACATCCAGCGTGGTGGTGTCGCGCGTCCAGCGCGCAACATCGCGCAACGCAGCCGTGAGGGAGGCGGCGACTCTCGGCCGCCCCTTGCGCAACAGCTTGCGCGGCCCTGTGCGATGCAGCGCCTTCATACAGCCGCCATGATTGCGCAACCAGTGCGCGTCCAACCAGCAACTCTCGGCTGTGACAAGATGCGCGGCGCGCGCGACTAAACGCGCGCTCATGCGCGCATGGTTTCTAGCGCCGCCGCGAGCGGCGGCTGCCGGCAGGCCGTGGAACGAAATTTGTTTCAATTCTGAAAAATTGAGATGTTAGATACAATTATGGCATAAAGTATTGATCGGATCCAAAAGCCTTGGCTCTGATACCACTGTTGGGGATCCGGATCACGCCCCCCGGCGAGGCAGCGGAAGAACAAAATAAACATGTGCCGAGAGACGATCGATACGATAATACAAAACAATTCTATGACATTCATAGGGTGTTTTAAGGAATACCTTGCTGGCACTTGTGCCTGGCTCCAACCGGAATTACAAGAACGCCGGCTCTTCACGGTAGGTGGCGGTAGATCCGTCAATCAGGTCCACGACCGGAATCGATCTCCCTCCAATCAGCCTGCACTAGAAGGCTGAAGGATTTTATCGCCAACGGATTCTCCTCGAAAAACTAGGCCGGAAACAATTTTCCGGACCGGAATCACAATTCCGGACTTGCCCAACGGATCATGGTAAGAGCGTCTAGCAACATCACCCCATGATCCCCTAGGTATCTAGTGCCTGCAGCGTCTAGCAACATCGCCCCATGATCCCCTAGGTATCACTGATAGTGCCTGCAAGAACCAGTTGGTCGTGGTTAGCGGCCGGTACGGTCCTTTCAATCCATATATCCCGATCAGATCAACGACCATTGATAAATCGAGAGTCGCTATAGATCCGATAGCTATGCATACATCTTGGAGATCGGATAGTGACATCGCGAGTGTAACTAGGTAAACACATTTACCTAAAACACTTCTAGTACTCTGGCCAGAGATTTATACACTATTATCCCCTCAGATAGCATAGGATATCCACGCATGTCTGTGAGCGGTGAATCCTCGACAACTATGCATCGATTCCTACATGCATCGGGGTCTCACCCAATCCCGACGCCTTATGACCCCAAGTGAGTCGGCAAACGGGTCAAAGTGAGACGCCTATCATGTAGAGTCTCAATGACGTTTCGAGTAGTGAGGACTAATCAGTACAACCAAGACCTCGGACTTATCCACTCGACAAATGGTAACCACTTGGAAAGTCCGAAGGAGGGTAGTTCGATAGATCATCAGGTCACTATCTATCTGCATGCTCAGAACATCACAATGCTCCCAACCAATGAAACATGGTACTTCGCATCGCAGATACTAGTCTCGAACTCGGGCGGCCTTATCCTCATTTTGACGGCCCAATCGACTAGGAACAGTTCAGA
Organism: Dorcoceras hygrometricum; assembly: GCA_001598015.1. Taxonomy (NCBI): domain Eukaryota; kingdom Viridiplantae; phylum Streptophyta; class Magnoliopsida; order Lamiales; family Gesneriaceae; genus Dorcoceras; species Dorcoceras hygrometricum. The sequence goes on along the minus strand of KQ997543.1, from coordinate 91,386 downwards.
ATACACACTGACTATTAGATGTGTTTCATGATAGCCGTCATACCCACTATCACATCTAACATACACTTTAGTGTATTCTAGGTCTTTACTCAACGCAATTGTAAATCATCATACACACAATGAAAGTAAAGAATGCCATATGGATAAATGTGAATATCATATATAAAGATTTTCATATACAAGAGTATATAAACCCACACGCCACAAGTTGGCTAGTTGGGCATCTACTCTAACAGCAAAATGGTCGAGTCATTGCGTATGCCTCGCTGCAGTTGAAACCGCCTGAGACTCGTTACCCCATCCATGATTTGGAGTTAGCAGCGGTGGTCTTTGCATTGAAGATCTGGCGTCACTACCTGTACGGCGATCAGTTTGTGGTGTACTCCGACCACAAGAGTTTGCAGTATCTGTTTTCGCAGCTTGACCTGAACATGAGACAGCGTCTATGGATGGAGCTGCTAAAGGATTTCGATTTTGAGATTAAGTACCAGCCTGGAAAGTCGAACGTGGTGGCCGATGCTTTGAGCAGGAAGGCTAGTGAGATGCTTGCGTCGTTGTACATCTCTAAGGATCAGGAGCATCTTAACACTACGGGTTGGAGATTTTACCCGGCTGAGGATTGTGTGGTGGTTTCTTCTTTTCAAGTGGAGCCACAGATTTTTTCTACCATTCGAGCAGCTCAAAGGACTGATCAGTCTATCCACGAGTTGAAGTTGAAGGTTAGGGCTGGCGAACTTGAGGATTATTCTGTCTCTTCCGATGGTTGTTTGCGTTTCTGGGGTAGGTTGGTTGTGCCCAATTTGATTGATTTGAAGGAGGAGATCCTTCGGGAAGCGCACTGTAGCAGACATAGTGTTCATCCGGGTGCACGGAAGAGGTACCATGCTTTGAAGCCGCACTTTTGGTGGGCTGGCCTAAAGAGCGACGTTGCTGATTTTGTTGCTTGTTGCTTGAATTTTCAGATGGTTAAGGCCGAAAGGATGAGACCTGGTGGTCTGTTGCAGAGTTTGGAAGTGCCCCAATGGAATTGGGAGCACATTGCTATGGATTTCGTGACGCATCTGCCTCGTTCCAGCAGAGGATGCGATGCTATTTGGGTGGTTATAGACCGTCTGTCGAAGTCTGTGCATTTTATTCCATATGAAATGACCTTCTCGTTGAATAAGATGGCGAAGCTGTACGTTGATTTTGTGTTAGACTGCATGGTGTGCCCGTTTTGATCGTTTCTGACCGTAGATTCCAAGGGTTTTACTTCCAGGGTTTTTGGAAGAGTTTTGCTAAACAGTATTTGGGTACAAGATTGGCTATGAGCACCGCGTATCACCCCCGAGACTGATGGGCAATCTGAGCGAACTATCCAGACTTTGGAGGATATGTTACGAGCTGTTGTGTTGGATTTCGGTGGTAGCTAGCAGGATTCGTTATCCTTGGTGGAATTTTCGTATAATAACAGCTATCAAGTATCGATTGACATGGCACTGTTTGAGGCGTTGTATGGCAGGAAGTGCAGATCGCCTGTGTGTTGGGAAGAAGTGGGGGAGAAGCAGCTGTCTTCTCCAGAGTTTGTGCAGCAGATGATAGATCATGTGGATCTAATCCGTCAACGTATGAAATCTGCACAAGATCGCCAAGCCAGCGAACTGACGAGGTGGAGCTAGATCAGTCGTTGAGCTATCAAGAATATCCTTTGCAGATCCTCGACAGAAAATAGAAACAGTTGAGAAATAAGACCTTTCCGTTGGTAATGGTGCAGTGGAGCAAACATGGATGGGAAGAAGCTACTTGTGAGCTGGAATAAAAGATGCAGCGCGAGTGGCCGCATCTGTTTGAGTAGCTGTTGAGCTAAATTTCCAGTAGTTTGTAGCTTTTGGTTGTATTTCTTCCCTAGTTATTGTTATATGTTTGCTCAGTTATCATGAACTCTTGGCCTTGTGTTGGGCGAGTTCTGTTTGTATCTTGCTGTTGCTGTGTTGTTGTGCCAGAATTGTTGTTTGATTTCGGGGACGAAATCCTTTTTAGTGGGGGAGAAATGTGAGACCTGAATTTGTATAAGAGATTAATTGTTGGAATGTTTCGGTTTTTAGAGATTTCTGGTGGTTTAGATCTCTGTTTGTATTTTTGGTTTGCATTTTCGGGTCTGAAATAGCATGTGGAGCAATTCTGGGAGTTTTCGTGTTTTTGAGATTTTTGTGTGAAAGCTGGTTTTTCGGTGAAAGCTAGTCGAATTTGTGAAATCCAGTCGTAGCGTGTTTTGGTAGCGCGAGATTCAAAAACGCCGTCGTTTGGAGAGATCTAGTAGCTATTGTAATATCAGCTGTTGCCTTAGCGTGAATTTGTATCGAGTTGGATACGGTGTCGTTTGAATAAGTTGGAGCGACGTCGTTTTGGTGTAGCGCTAGTGTGAGATCTGATCGCGTGTGTGTGCCTGCTGGTTGTTCAGTCGAAGCAGATGTCAACGCGGGTCAACATCACTGTAGCGCGAGAAGGAAACGTCATTGTTTGGATGTTGCGGCTGGTTGTCCAGCTGTGAGAGATTTGTTCGCTACTGTAGCTTGCAGCTGGTATTGCGCGAGAGCTAGCGACTGGATGACGTCAGTTGTGCGACGCCGTTTTGATTAGTTACACTGTGTTTTAGATGTCGCGACTGGTACCAGCTTTTGGAGGAATTCCCGCGATGTTTAAACCAGTCATCTGGTTGTCCAGCTTTTGGTTGAGAACCAGTCGTAGGTAGTGTTATACGACGTCGTTTTGTTTAGCGTGGGTTGAGAATTCAGCAGTTGGTTCTTTGCATCTGCTGGTTTGTTGGTGCCTGCTGGTTATGTCGGTGGATAATTTAACCTTTGCGAGATGTATTTAAGGAAGACTTGGTCTTCGATTTCGAGCACCAGATTCCATACTCAGAATATTTTCCCCGATTGTGTTCTTCGCTTCGAACCCTAGGTTACTGTTCACAGTAGCTTTTCTCTGGCAATTCCCATCTTTTCCGGCCGTTGTTTGATACGTTCGAGGTAGCGTTGGACTCCTCTTGCAAAGCTCTATCATTCCATACCACTTTTGGAGGCTGTGGTTGGCTAGTTGAGGAACGCGAAGTTGCTGCCCGATTGTGCGTTTTGTAGTGCAGGTAGAACTTCGTTCCTTTGTGATGAGATCTTGTTCATAGCATTGGTTTAAGCTTCCAGTAAGTGGTATTGGTAGTAATTGCATTGGTTGAGCGTGGCTCCCAGCCGTGAGCTTCTGTAATTGGCCGTGAGTTTCTGTGCAGCTTTTGAGATCTGTGTGTTGTGTATTTAGCAGGTTGCTATCCAGATCTCTCGGGCCTATTTTGTAGTAATTGTTGCACAAAAGTATAAGGTACGGATCTGAGCTTGATGTAGCTTGGAATTGGCGTGAGATATTATGCGTGGCTGCTGGGATGTTTCGGTGAACCTATCTGTGTATTGCTTGCTGAGCATTGGTGTTTATGCTAGCTGTTTCATGTGAATTGCATACACGCATTTGTTCACGCATATTTCAGATCCCTTGTGTATCGTATTTTGCAGCCTTGTATCTTGTATTGCTGTTGTTGATTCTTACCAGGATGCGAGGGCGAGCGGCAATACCGCACTCTCATCTCCCTGCTGGGATCGTTAGCCACCATGCGCCGAGTGGTTAACTACCACAGTTCATGGGCAAGGCAACGGCAGGTTGAGTTGTTTGATGCATCTGGTATTCGGGTGTAGTATCACGGCAAGTGGCTCATTACCACACTGTGAACACACCCCGTTTTAGCTATTTCTGTTTCTCTCCGTACTGGGGTTTGACCCCATGTCCCTCTGGGGCTTGGTTTGTTTCCTTGTTTGTGTTGTTTTCAGGGAACCCAGGTTTTACAGCTGGTCGTGGTTTTAACCCAGCTGGTGGTGCCCCAGGAGGTGGTTAGCGTGTCCCAGTTGCGTATAGCATAATTACATATATATGTATCAGTTAGCCAGGGGATACCCTGTGCTTCGTTATTGTATCCAGTAGTTGGAGTCTGATACATGTTTTGATTGATGTATGCTATACTGATGGTTGTTTTTATAAACTGGAATATATTTTGAGTATCGCTTTATTTTAAATTATATCGTTTTAAACCGTCAGGCCAAAAGCGAAAATTTTGCCCGCTTTTTGATAACTTCCGCATGAGTTTGTATGATTTTACTCTGTTTAGAGCACGAGGCCTGACAGCTTTTCCTCTTTAGCATACTCTACGCCGACTTTAGTTCAAACCAAATCTTTGTATATCTGGGATTAGCTCAAAGTAGTTCCAATGACTACAAAGCAATACAGAGAGGTCAAACACTTCACATCAATCTGTACGAAACCTCAAAGTATTCTGAAATCCATTTTACTAAGTTGTCTTTACTTAGCTGGTTTCTGTCGTTGTATCGAACTTCTCTAATCTGGTCTAAGCTGATCGATTCATGAACTGATATGTTCTTGTCTTTGTTCTATTCTAATCCAGATAACAATCTTTGTTTACTTACTTCTGTAATCCGATATCGTATGTAGTACAACTTTGCTCCGAGCTGGTTTTTCCAAGCTGGTCTCCCAGCTGGTCTGTTATACCACTTCGCGCTCTTAGCTATTTTCCCAAATATTTCAAAACAAACTGTTCTACCTGTTCTGTTTCAATAACCTCTGATCTGAATTCAATCGTATCTTATTTCAATCGATAACTTTAACTAGATATCTGATCTATTTATCTGAGCTGATTTGTCTTTAACCACCTTAACTGAACTACCTGAGCTGGTTTGTCCTTAACCAGCTTTGCTCTAGTTTCTAATTCTCTGAGCTGGTTTGACTTTAATCAGCTGAGCTCTGTCCAGCTTAGCTCTTGTACACCAGTATATATCCGATCTGATTTCTATGCTCAAATCAGTATACTCTGTCTGATCTGGTCGATCCATCTCTGAGCTGATTAATCTCTTTTATTTGTTTTCACCAAAACTTATAAATTTACTTCAACAAACTCCAAATCGTGAACGGGGTATCGGTCTCATGGGGTTTCAGCTGTCGATACGCGTAAGCTATCACTCGCTCATTCTGCATCAACACGCATCCAAACCACTTAGAGAAGCATCAGAGCATGCTACAAAACCACAAGAACCCGAAGGTAAAGCTAACACAGGAGCAGTAGTCAACTTCTCCTTGAGCAAAAGAAAACTAGACCCACACTCGTCTGTCCAGATAAATCTCCTGTCTTTCTGAGTCAACTGCGTCATCGGTCTGGATATTGAAGAAAACGCCTATAATAGCCATCCACACCCAAGAAACTACGAATCTCCGAAACATTCCTAGGTCACTCCCAGTTAATAACTGCCTCAACCTTGCTAGGATCCACCGAAATACCTTGTGCAGAAATGACATGACCCAAAAAAATCACCCTGTCCAACCAAAATTCACACTTCCTGAACTTTACATACAGCTGCAAGTCTATTAGAGTATGCAATACTAATATTAAATGCTCCTCTTCTCTCCATAGTACATTGAATACACCAGAATTTCGTCTATGAAGACAATCACAAAATGATCAATATACTCACTAAAGACGTGGTTCATCAAATCCATGAAGATAGCAGGGGCATTCATCAATCCAAACGGCATCACAAGGAACTCATAATGCCCGTATCTAGTCTGAAACGCCATCTTCGCTACATCAGCGTCTCTAATCCGCAACTGATGTAACCAGATCGCTGATCAATCTTGGAGTATATTTGTTGATCCCTGCAGTTGATCGAACAGATCATCTATCCTCGGTAATGGGTAATTATTCTTCACCATCGCTTTGTTCAGCTGCCGAAAGTCGACACACATCCTCCTCATAATGCCCGTATCTAGTCTGAAACGCCATCTTCGCTACATCAGCGTCTCTAATCCGCAACTGATGTAACCAGATCGCTGATCAATCTTGGAGTATATTTGTTGATCCCTGCAGTTGATCGAACAGATCATCTATCCTCGGTAATGGGTAATTATTCTTCACCATCGCTTTGTTCAGCTGCCGAAAGTCGACACACATCCTCATAGATCCATCTTTCTTCTTCACAAATAGAATTGGAGTTCCCCAAGGCGAAATACTTGGCCTAATGAAACCCTTCTCTAAAATATCACGCAACTAGTCCTTAAGTTCCCTCAGCTCTGCTGGCGCCAACCGATATGGAGCTCTAGAAATCGGGCAGTACCTGGCACAAACTCAATGCTGAAATCAATCTCCCTTATCGAAGGAAAACCAGGAATCTCATTCGGAAAAACATCTGGGAACTCTCGGAAAATCGGAATATCACTCAATTCCAGTCACGATTCTTGGGTTATATCCAGGGCATAAATCATGAACTCTGAATTCTCTAGTGATAACAGTCTAAATATATCCATGGCTGACACTAGTGGGATCTTAGACCGCGAATTTACATCGTAAAAATCCCACTTTTCACCAAATTCAGGTCTAAACCTCACAACTCCATGAAAATAATCGGCAGTAGCTCTATAACTGGACAACACATCCATACCAAATATACAATCAAAATCTCTAATCTCCAAAGAAATCAAACTTAATCACCAGCACATTTGATCAAATCTGATCATGAAGTTCAACACCACCTCACGAGACAACAACTCACACCAGCAGGAGTATAAACAGATACAATATCACACAGTGAGGTAGCACTCAACCCACACTCATACACAAACAGATCAGATATAAAGGAGTGTGATGCTCCAGTATAAAAAAACTCGGGCAGAAAAGTCAAAGATAGAGCAAGTACCTGCGATAACTCCTCCAGGCGTATCATCAGCTTGCTCCCGAGTCAAGGCATTCACCTGAGCTTGTTGATGCCCCAAAATCTGAGGTCTAGAAGGTCCTAAAACCTAGACGCTTCTCATGGTTGGAATCCTGATCGCTGGTATGGGTCAAGAGGTTGTGGCCTCTGTGAAGAACCACTAGTTGAACCTTGCTGCGACAAATTAGAGGGTTGTCCCCTCAAATAAGGACACATTCTAGCAAAATGTCCAGCTTGCCCGCACTTATGGCAAAGACCCTGAACTCCATGACACTGAGAAGTCAAATTCTTACCCCCGCACTGACCACACACCACCTCTCCAGAACCACGTTCTCCAGAGCTAACAGAACCAGAAGAACACAAATTTGATCGTCTCTTAAACTGCTTCCCTCGAGGCTTGAACCTATGGTGATTAGACTGTTGGGGCATTTGAGGAGGTTGAAATGCATACATCCCCTCAGGCACGGGATGGAAACCTCGTCCAGCTATCGGCTGAACCTGCGTCTGTGCATCCAAAAGACTCTCATCTATTTCTACCGCCGTATCCACTGCCTCGGCATAAGTTGAAGAAGAACCAGCTAACACCAGGTGAAACAAATCTGTTCTCTACCCTTTCAAAAACTTGTTCCGCTTCGTCCTCTCCTGGTTAGCAACGTAAGGAACATATGCGAGGAGTGAGGAAAACTGTCTAGCATACTCTGCTACCTTCATATTTCCTTGCTTCAGATTATCAAACTCCCTCTCTTGGTTGTTGTAATACGACTCTGGGGTATACTCCCGGTGAAAAGCAGCATGGAAGCTCTCCGAAGTGACCAAGACTCCGGTCCCTCTCATGACTCTGGAAGTACCCTTCCATCAACGTTGAGCATGCTCTCTCAGCTGAAGAACAACCAACTTCATCTCTTCTCCTCGGAATACTCCACGGTATCGAACAACTTTTCCATGTGTTCTAACCATCCTTCAGCCATCAAACCACCCTCAGCTCCAGTAAAAGTATGGGGATTCATCCTCTAGAACATAGTCAACGCTAGCTCCATCTCACCAATCTGTCTAGTCACATACTCTACCTCAACCTCTGTCTGTCCAGCTCGACGTGTCAAAGTCACACTCTGTTGAGCAACATCCTCATCACTCTTCGGGGCTCTAGACTCCGCACTACCTGCCTATCAGCTCTACCTCTCCTTCTCGGTGGCATCTAACCAAGACTTAGAAGGTAAACACATAGGTAGATAAAGAAATCATAGAATCAAGCATAAAAAGTTTAAACTCTATGCCTAGACTCAAGTGTGATAGAAAAGAATCGAGCTTATCCCAGTTTAATCTCTGATACCAAAACATCAGGCCTGATGCTCTAAATCAGAGATTAATTACTCAATCAATCGCAACTATGATGAAGCATAAAATATGAGTTAAAAATTTTCTTTTTCGGCCCAAACTGAAAATACAATTCAAAATACATTCATACTCAAAGTATAGATTTTTAACTCAAAATCTACACAACAACAACATTATCAGAAATGTATACAAGTATCCCAACGAATACAAATCTTAATAAAAGTATTCATGCAGGGCATCCCCTGATAAACTGACTCAATACATTATACATAACTGGGACTCAAAAAGGGGCTCTACCAGCCGACGCACTAGTCGGTCCAGCTAGATTACCTAAAGAACCTACAAAGGCCAAACACAAGACCAAAAACGAGATCAAACCTAAGTACGAAGAGCACTCATAAACAACAATTAAATAAGGCATGCAATATCTCAAGTCGTGTTATGCATGAAGGGAACAACGAAGACTCATCGGCTGTCAAAGGGGTTCACAACAGACTCATGCTGTGAAGCATCAAATCAATAATCAGTATTCAGTGGCCACATCGCAGGTGAGTGTATGGGTGCTACCTAGCCATCTCACGTGCAGTACCAGCAGCCAAAATCTCATAGCTCAACCCAACTGGTTCCATTCAGCTTACTGAGGGGTGGGAGCTACCCAAGTGAACCTCAAGGCAGACACAAATCTTGCAGCGGGTAGTCGAAAGGTACGGGAGCTACCCGACATCCTTCATTTCATTTTCAAAAATCAGCATGCTAGCACTATCCATTCTCGGATAAAAAGTAGGTATCAAAATAATCGGCTCAAGATGATATGTATGTATGCAAGACAATATCAGCTTACGCAATCAACATACAATAATCACACATAATCAATTCAGAGAATCATAAAATAAAGCACGGCTAAGCAGACTCAGCTTACAACCAGTACATCAACACAACAGTTCAGTTCACGCTGGAAATATTCTCATGCTTATGTCAAAACTCTGAATATAAGCTCAATCCGTATCTTTCGCAGATCTTGGTACAATACCTCAACTCAGCTAATAGCAGAACACACTCCTAGCCCTGCTCAAGTCTCGGCCAATAGCTCAAGGCAAAAACCACAAGAGAGGCTCTAATCTGAATCGGAGTTCAACTCTGCCGGAAAATAGCGAAATCTAGCTCACGCAGCTCCTCAGATATTATCTCTATCCATCCTCCTTCCGAATCCAAACCGGTACAAGAATGTTGGCCTTGAATAGGGGTTTCCAATTGATGTACTCTCACTCAAATCTGACCAGCCAATCTCCGGCAGTCGGAAGAAGAAGTTATCGGGTGAATAGTAGTCACGAGGGTTTGGATAAAATTTGTCGGGATACTCGAGAGAAGATAAGGATATGTGTGTTGTAAAATTAACTTAGTGTTGGTCAACACTTATATACGCGCTCCCAGTTATAGCTACAGTAAAGTCAAACCAGCTCAGACCTTTCTACTGTACCAGCTCTCGCTCCAAACAGACCAGTTCGGAGCATCCAGCACATCTCTAAGTTGAATCCATCTTGAGAAAACACAGTAAATGTCAGGAAAGGTGCAACGTCAGAGATTAGACACGTAAATTACAACTGCAAAAGCATTTAAAAGTGGCTAATTCGCTTTGGCCTAACTTAGAAAGCATAATTTAAAAATACACTTAATACTCAAAAAATTGGTTTTACAACAACCCAAAGCCTGCAGATAACAATTACAAGCATGAAGTATCCCAAAACAATACAATCTCAAATCAGCAATAGAACATCAACACGGGACATTCCCCGGTGACGACTCTACTACATAATCATAAAATATAAATAACTGGGACACTCTATCCACTTCTCGGGATACCACCAGCTGAGTCATCTCCATGACCAGCTGAGAAACCTGAGTGTTGGTCCGAAAATAGGATCAAAAGATCAGCAGCCGCGTATTTAAAGGGCTTTATAAAATTTTGCACGCTGCTAATACAAAGGAGCTGAAATAGCTCAAGGTTCTTGAACATCTAAAATCACACGAAGAGCACCGGAGACAGATCTGGTATGATTTAAAAATCATGCGGAGAATACCAGAACTGAATCCTAATATTTTAAAACAACTCAAACTGTACACAAATCTGTTCAGGACTTTGCAAGTGCTAGTGTGCTAACTGTATGCAATGCTAAGTAAATGCAAGTAAATACTGAACTGTAAACGTGCGTATGCTAAATATAAAGGTGCAGGTGCTGAAAGAATAAAGAACACGATACACAATATTTGTTTCTGGAAGTTTGGACCTCAATGTCCTACATCTCCCCTTCTTCCACCTCGGAAGGCTCCACTAGCAGATTTGATCTTACAACTTCGTGTACAGACCCAATCCCACAACCAGCAGCTGTGAGAACTCCTAGACTCCACAAATGCACAACAGCCTCAACTGTGTGACTAACTACATACACATGAGTTTTACGTCTTCATGCTTGGACGGGAACTGTGAACATATTTCGAGATTCATTCACAAACAGATGTGAATGAAAGCCTCAACTGTGTGACTAACTACATACACATGAGTTTAACGTCATCGTGCTTGGACGGGAACTGATGGAAACGTTTTGAGATTCATTCACCAATAAAGTGTGAATGAATCTCTGTGTGTGAGATTGTTACAATGAAGATCAATGCTAAACCATCTGCTGATTCTTCAGCACGACGTCGTTTCATCTCTTTCACTTCTCTTCTCATCTGCTGATAGCTTTCTGCTGATTGTGATGACATCACTGCTGATGTCATCACAACTGATTCCATATCTTGCGCATCTTCTCAACTGCTGATTTATATGCTCTTGCGCTACTGCTGGTTTTTCTTCATCTGCTGATTGACATTAGCCTCTGTTTATCTTTCTCGTTCCAGCTCCAACTTGTGATTCTTCTTAGCTTCTTGAATAGCGACTGTCAATAGATTCATCAACAATACTTATAATCGCGAGTGCTAACAGATTCGTCAACAGTAACTTGCGCCTGGAATCTTCTTCTTCGATCTAATTCTCCAGCAGACTTCTCAGTACATGTACCAGCTGGTTCATCTTTTCTCTTTAGCGCTTGCAGCTGGTTGTCATCGTTCCAGCTGATTTATTGTGCTCCAGCTGGTTCAACTAGGCCTCCGCCTGATTACGAACAACTTATTCAACTTTGGACGTCTCCATTGCTAATCCAACTGCCGATTCCATGAACACCAAACCAACTGCTGAATCTTTATATTGAGAACCATCGGCTGGATAGATTCTTCGACTGTTCATCATCTTCTTCGATAGCTAGAATCTGTACACTTAAGTAGAATTGTTAGAAACACAATAACAGGTTTTGTGTAATTCAAAATTTAATCAGGATCTGTCAAAACAGATCCATCAATCTCTCCCTTTTTGATTTACACAAAACCTTAAATCAACGATGCATGTTCTAACAATTCTATCCCTTTTTGTGGGAATCAAAAGGAGAGTGAACTGCTGGTCTTCCCGATTTTTAAAACAAATACTCTCCCTACACTGTTACAGCAAAAACAACGTAACAGCAGGAGTTTTCAATTTGAAAAACAAAATCAGCTTTGAGAAGCACCGTATGCAACAATATATGATTTTTGAAAAACTTAACTGATGCATAACTCAAAATTATAAAAGATAGCGAAAATAGGATCAAAAGATCAGCAGCCGCGCATTTAAAGGGCTTTATAAAATTTTGCACGCTGCTAATACAAAGGAGCTGCAATAGCTCAAGGTTCTTGAACATCTAAAATCACACGAAGAGCACCGGAGACAGATCTGGTATGATTTAAAAATCATGCGGAGAATACCAGAACTGAATCCTAATATTTTAAAACAACTCAAACTGTACATAAATCTGTTCAGGACTTTGCAAGTGCTAGTGTGCTAACTGTATGCAATGCTAAGTAAATGCAAGTAAATACTGAACTGTAAACGTGCGTATGCTAAATATAAAGGTGCAGGTGCTGAAAGAATAAAGAACACGATACACAATATTTGTTTCTGGAAGTTCGGACCTCAATGTCCTACATCTCCCCTTCTTCCACCTCGGAAGGCTCCACTAGAAGATTTGATCTTACAACTTCGTGTACAGACCCAATCCCACAACCAGCAGCTGTGAGAACTCCTAGACTCCACAAATGCACAACAGCCTCAACTGTGTGACTAACTACATACACATGAGTTTAACGTCATCGTGCTTGGACGGGAACTGATGGAAACGTTTTGAGATTCATTCACCAATAAAGTGTGAATGAATCTCTGTGTGTGAGATTGTTACAATGAAGCTCTCAACTCTCTGTTTCTCACACACTAGGGAAATGCTCTAATTAGCTAATTCTAGCTCCACTGTCAACTGCAATTAAGCTCTCTCTCGAATGGTAGTTGACAGCTTCACTTCAGATTCATTTTCCCTCTGTTGTTGTCTTCTATTGATTTTCTTTTCTGTGCAACAACAACTCTCTGTTTTCAACCTCGTCGTCAACCTTCTTCAATGGCTCTCCTCGAATATAAAGCCTCTGTACAATTAATCCCGTTGGACACAAAATTCTTCCCGTTCAAAATTGTTCTGTAAAGTACCGATAGGGAATAGTACTTGTGTCCTTTTCTTTTGCAGGCTTCTTGTCGTTTTCGCCATTTGAATTGAGCTCAGCAGTTGACATCCAGCTTTGATAACTCTTCGTAAATTGTCAACTGCTTCGCTGCTGGTTTATCACTACGACTGAATTCATCTTCTGCTGAAATCTTTGTCGACTGAATTCATAGAGCTTGCGACTGGTTGAGTAGCAACAGCTGGTTCATAGAAGCTCTCGACTGGATGAGCTGTTGCTTGCGTCTGTTTGCCCAACTTCACTACTTTGGCTTTTCTTGCGTCTGGATACCATGTCGACTGGATATACAATAGTAATGAAGCTTGCGACTGGTATCTACTGTAGCTCGCGACTGGTATCTTGCGACTGGTTATCAACGCAAAGAGCATCTGCTGAATCTTTAGCAACTTCGCTACTTTGGCTTTTCTTGCGTCTGGATACCATGTCGACTGGATATACAATAGTAATGAAGCTTGCGACTGGTATCTACTGTAGCTCGCGACTGGTATCTTGCGACTGGTTATCAACGCAAAGATCATCTGCTGAATCTTTAGCGCGAGAGAAAAACGCTGTCGTATCACTTATGTAAACGACATCGTTTTGCTATCGCTATCTCCAAATATCATCTGCTGATGAACAGTAGCTTGCGACTGGATGTACAAGCTACCTGAAGATCATCTGCTGAATCTTTAGCGCGAGAGAAAAACGCTGTCGTATCACTTATGTAAACGACATCGTTTTGCTATCGCTATCTCCAAATATCATCTGCTGATGAACAGTAGCTTGCGACTGGATGTACAAGCTACCTGCTGGTATCTTGCGACTGCTGGACTCAAACCATCTGCTGAATATGATGACGTCACCAATGACGTCATCAACGCTAAACCATCTGCTGATTCTTCAGCACGACGTCGTTTCATCTCTTTCACTTCTCTTCTCATCTGCTGATAGCTTCCTGCTGATTGTGATGACATCACTGCTGATGTCATCACAACTGATTCCATATCTTGCGCATCTTCTCAACTGCTGATTTATATGCGCTTGCGCTACTGCTGGTTTTTCTTCATCTGCTGATTGACATTAGCCTCTGTTTATCTTTCTCGTTCCAGCTCCAACTTGCGATTCTTCTTAGCTTCTTGAATAGCGACTGTCAATAGATTCATCAACAGTACTTATAATCGCGACTGCTAACAGATTCGTCAACAGTAACTTGCGCCTGGAATCTTCTTCTTCGATCTAATTCTCCAGCAGACTTCTCAATACATGTACCAGCTGGTTCATCTTTTCTCTTTAGCGCTTGCAGCTGGTTGTCATCGTTCCAGCTGATTTATTGTGCTCCAGCTGGTTCAACTTGGCCTCCGCCTGATTACGAACAGCTGATTCAACTTTGGACGTCTCCATTGCTAATCCAACTGCCGATTCCATGAACACCAAACCAACTGCTGAATCTTTATATTGAGAACCATCGGCTGGACAGATTCTTCGACTGTTCATCATCTTCTTCGATAGCTAGAATCTGTACACTTAAGTAGAATTGTTAGAAACACAATAACAGGTTTTGTGTAATTCAAAACTTAATCAGGATCTGTCAAAAAGATCCATCACTGAGTAACCTGAACAACACACAAATAACCAAAAAACCAGCCCAGAGGGACAGGAGTCAAACCCCAGTACGGAGATCAATTTAAAACAGCAAATAGACATCAACAGATATAAATGCACATGCTATGCATGAGATAGCAGGATGCAAGGGAAACAGGATACAAACGAATCAGGAAGCCAAAGGAGCTCAAGGACCAGCTCAGCAGCTGTCAATCAGATCAAACAAAAGGTAGTGGCCACGAAGCATGTGAGAGTGGGGTAGCTATCCACTCATTTCAACACACTATACGTCAGGCCCCATGCTAATCAACAAAGATTAACAATACAATTAAGCACATAATAGCGGAAGCATAAACCAGGGCTTAAAAGTTTTTCAAATATTTGGGCCTGAACATAAAATCATACATTCAAAATAGGATTTAACTCAAAATCCAACAACTAAGCAACTCAAATAACAGATCCCAAAATACATAAAAACTCAGGGCATCCCCTGGTTTATTACATAATCAAATACAATTGGGAATCTAACGAAATGGGGATCGACCAGCTGGCACTCCACTCTGTCCAGCCTGGTTACCTGAAGAACCTGCAATGGGCAACACAGACCCAAGCAACCCAAAAACAGGAAAAGAATATGAGGTCAAACCTCAGTACGAAGAGCACTAAGACAACAACAAATCATAAACATGCAGTATCTCATAACATCAAATGCATGGGGGATGTCAAAGAATCGGTCATCTAGGCCAATGAGTCGGCTGGCAAATCGGGTGAGCCTCTATACCACGCACAGCCAATCAGTTGGGAAATCATCGGTCCGTGATATTCAGGTCTGGCCACTCAATTAACCATCACAGCTCGGTGGTATTCAGACACGACGAGTCAGTCGGTCACCACTCCGATGATAGCATTGTGCCTTTCAGGCGCGACACATCTGCTGACCGGTCACAATGTGGCTCAAATCGGTAATCAATCAAATCTCATGCTCAAGATGTATGCATGAATGCCATTAAATTCAAATCTGATTTAAGCATGCATAATTCACGTAAAGCAGAACAGAATAATCATTCAGGGAGCCAAATATATTCACGTAATTCACAGAATTCACAGGACACAGTTCATGCCTCAAAATACTCACACGCTTATGCCCAAAGCTATTAACAGAAGCTCAATTCGTACCTCAAATCTCAGATTCTACCTCAACAGATCTCACCAGGGCACGAAAACCTCAGCCTGCTCAAGTCTGCTTCCTCACTAGTCTCGACAACCACTGCAGGAACTGCCTGGGAGCTCAAATACAGAAGCTCACAAGAACTGAAGAACTCTAGGGTCTAACTTCGCAAAAATCTTCGAACACTGTAAATCCTTCGCGCTCCTCCTACGCGTCGATCTACTACTCCAGACTGGCATCAATCGAAAGGCCTAAGCAAGACGAGCTCTGCGCCACCAGTTGTGTTCCAAACAACGGCGGAAATTGACGGCAATCTAACGGAGAAGGCTTCAAATGAACAGTAACTATCGAGGGTTTCGAGGTGAACGGGGAAGACGATAAAAAATATCGGGTTCGAAATACGCTAAGTGTTAATCAACACTTGTATTTAAATCCTCAAGTCAAAGTCTACAGTGAAAGTCAACACCGACATATTCAGATCCCAGCATCAGATCCTAGCGCTATTAGATTCCAGCGCTAAGGAACAAGTCCTCGAATCTGATTCCAGCGCTAACTCAAATCTGGTCTCAGCGCTACCGCTAACGCGCTACTACACAATACGGCGTCGCACTGGCAAAACAGATCCCACTAGCCCATCCAAATCTGGGTAGTACTAAACCGTTGACTAACAAGTGGCTTCTCCTCGACGACTCTCGCCCGCTACCAGATCCTACTCGCCAGCGCTAATTCTGGAAATGCGAAACGACGACGCATCACTTCTCGCGTCAGACTCGAATACTCAAATCTGAATTCTACTGGAACCAGCTCCCGATAGAAAAACCAACCAAATCGACTCCAAATTCGACACAGATTTCACCGATAGCAACCAGAAACTCTCAGCTGATCAGCTCTACGTCAAATCTGAAAAATCACCAACCAGATTTGACCAAAAATCCTCAAGTCTGAAATTCTATAATCGCGCCTACCGTGACTAATCCTTAACCAAATCTGATTAATCTCTAATTATCGAATCTCAATCCTTACATTCTCCCCACCTTAAGAGATTTCGTCCTCGAAATCAGAGGCAAACACAGGGCAGAATCAACAAAACACGAGAACTAACCATCGCAACTCAACACAAGCCACAAATCCAAGGCACACAACAACTATCAAAACAAGAAGCAAAAGCCAGAAATTACCTGGAATTCTCACTGTCAAAGCTCAAACAGATGAGGCCACACTTGTCTCATCTTCTCTTCCACTTCCCAGGTAGCTTCTTCTCGGCCATTCTTACTCCATTGGACCATCACCAACGGAATTATCTTATTCCTCAACTGTTTCTCCTTTCTATCCAGAATCTGCACTGGATATTCAACATAACTCAAGGCAGAATCTAGCTCAACTTCATCAGTCCGCAACACATTGGACGTATCTGGCTCATACTTCCTCAACATTGACACATGAAAGACATCATGTATCGCTGCTAACTCATCAGGAAGCTGCAATCTATAGCCAACTATCCAATCCTCTCAACAATCTCAAATGGACCAACGAATCTAGGAGCTAACTTGCCCTTGAATCTGAATCTCATCACACTCTTGAAAGGAGAAATCTTGAGGAATACTCTATCGCCAACCTCAAACTCCAACGGTCTGTGTCTTTTGTTGGCATAGCTTGTATAGCGATCTTGTGCAGCTTTCATCCTGCTCCGAATCAACAAAATCTGATCTCTCATATGCTGCACAAACTCCGAGGTCGAAAGCTGTTTCTCACCAACTTCTTCCCAATAGATCGGGGATCTACACTTGCGACCACAACGCTTCAAATGGTGCAATACCGATAGTCACTTGGTAGCTGTTGTTATAAGAAAACTCGACCAAGGATAAATAATCCTGCCAGCCACCACTGAAATCCATCACAATTGCTCGTAGCATATCTGCTAAAGTCTGAATGGTCTCTCGGATTGGCCATCTGTCTGAGGGTGATAAGCTGTACTCATAGCCAATATCGAACCCATAGCTGTTTGCAAACTCTTCCAGAATCGAGATGTGAATCTTGGATCTCTATCAGATACTATTGAAACAGGCACTCCATGCAATATAACCACATGGTCGATGTACAGTCTAGCCACCAATATCGAACCCATAGCTGTTTGCAAACTCTTCCAGAATCGAGATGTGAATCTTGGATCTCTATCAGATACTATTGAAACAGGCACTCCATGCAATATAACCACATGGTCGATGTACAGTCTAGCCATTTTCTTCATCGAATACCTCACCTCATAGGGAATGAATGGGCTGACTTTGAGAGTCTATCAATCACCACCCAAATCGCATCGCATCCCCTACCTGATCGAGGTAAATGAGTCACAAAGTCCATGGCGATGTTCTCCCAATTCCACTGAGGCACTTACAATCCACCAGGTCTCATTCTTTCGGCCTTGACCTGCTGACAATTCAAACATCGAGCAACAAAACCTGAAATGTCGCTCTTCATGCCTTCCCACCAGTAGTGAGACTTCAAAGCATGATACATCTTTCTCTCGCCCGGATGCACACTATAACGACTGCAATGGGCTTCATTCATAATAGTCTCTTTCAAATAAAACAGGTTAGGAACAACCAATCTTCCTCGAAATCTCAAACACCCATCAGAAGCAACAGTAAAATCATCAGACTGAACATTCTGAGCCTTAATCTTCAATTCATGAATATACGGATCAGTCCTCTACGCCTCTCTGATGTCAATCACAATCTTTGCTTATACCTGAATAGAAGAAACTATGAAATACTGATCACTCGATTGGAATCGCCAACCAGATGCACCCAACTGCTCGTGGATTCTCGAAATACTCAAAGACGTTAACATCGCAGGCTGCATTTCCTACTCAAAGAATCGACTACTAAGTTCATCCGCCCAGGCTGATACTGGATCTCACACTCAAAATCCTTGAGTAACTCCATCCACCGACGCTGTCTCATATTCAGATCTGACTGAGTGAAGATATACTTCAAACTCTTATGGTCGGTGTACACCACAAACTCCTCACCATACAAATAGTGACGCCAGATCTTCAAGGCAAAAACAATCGCTGCCAATTCCAAATCATGAACGGGGTATCTCGTCTCGTGGGGCTTAAACTGTCGAGACCCATACGCAATCACATACTCGTTCTGCATCAGAACACAACCCAAAACACTCAGAGATGCATCGGAGCAAACAACGAAACCTCTAGATCCAGATGGTAAAGCCAACACAGGAGCAGTGGTCAACTTCTCCGTGAGTGTTTGAAAACTCGACTCGCATTCATCTGTCCAAATAAACTTCCTGTCTTTCTGAGTCAACTGCATCACCGGCCTTGCTATCGAAGAAAACTTCTCGATAAAGCGCCTATAATAACTGGCTAAACCCAAGAAACTACGGATCTCTGAAACATTCCTAGGTCGCTCCCAGTTAAGAACTGCTTCGACCTTACTAGGATCCACAGAAATTCCTTGTGCAGAGATGGCGTGACCCAAAAAGATTACTCTATCCAGCCAAAATTCACACTTGCTGAACTTGGCATACAACTGCGAGTCTCTCAACTTCTGCAATACCAATCTTAGGTGCTCCTTATGCTATCTGAAACTCCTCTAATACACCAAGATGTCGTCTATGAAGACAATCACAAACCGATCGATATACTCGCTGAAGACGCGATTCATCAAATCCATGAAAACAGCAGGGGCATTCGTCAACCCAAACGGCATCACAAGAAACTCATAATGCCCATATCTCGTCCGAAAAGCTATCTTTGATACATCGACGTCTCTAATTCGCAACTGGTGATAGCCAGAGTGCAAGTCAATCTTCGAGTATACGGCCGATCCTTGCAACTGATCGAACAAGTCATCAATCCTCGGCAAAGGATACTTGTTCTTCACCATCGCTCTATTCGAAAATCCACACACATCCTCATAGATCCATCCTTCTTCTTCACAAACAAAATCGGAGCTCCCCAGGGCGACATACTCGGTCTGATGAAGCCTTTCTCAAGAAGATCTCTCAACTGATCCTTGAGTTATTTCAACTCGGTTGGCGCCAAAAGATACGGAGCTCTAGAAATCGAAGCTGTCCCTAGCACCAAGTCTAGACTGAAATCGATCTCTCGTCTCGGAGGGAATCCAGGAATCTCATCTGGAAACACATCTGGGAACTCTCGTATAATCGGGATGTCACTCAATTCCAATCGTGGCTCTTGGGAAACATCGAGCGCATAGATCATAAATCCAGCGTTACCCAGCGACAACAGGCTAAACATCTCCATGGCAGACACCAGTGGAATCTTTGAGCACGAATCAGCACCGTAGAAATCCCACTTCTCACCCGACTCGAGGCGAAATATCACCACACCATGGAAGCAATCAACAGTAGCCTTATAGCTGGACAATACATCCATTCCCAAGATGCAATCAAAATCCCTCATCTCCAAGGAGATCAAATTCGCCACTACCACATTCTGATCAAACCGGATCACACAGTCCACCACAATCTCAAGATACATCAACCAAACACCAGCAGGAGTAGACACAGATACAACATCACACAGTGGGGTAACTCCCAACCCACACTCATGCACAAACCATGCAGAAACAAAGGAGTGTGATGCTCCTGTATCAAATAAAACTCTCACAGGAAAATCAAAGATAGAGCATGTACCTGCGATAACTCCACCAGGAATCTCATCAGCCTGCTCCCTCGACAAAGCATTCACCTGGGCCTATTGCGGTCCCGGAAACTGAGGTCTCGAAGGTCCTCCAAACCTAGACGGGTTCACGGGGTTGGAATCCAGACCGTTGGGTCGGGGCAGGAGGTTGCGGCCTCTGCGAAGAACCACAAGCCGAACCTTGCTGTGAAGGAGTTGAAGACTGTCCCCTCAACAAAGGACACACTCTCAAAGAGTGTCCAGGCTGCCCATAGTTGTGGCAAGTCCTCTGAACTCCACGGCACTGTGAAGTCATGTGCTTACCACCGCACTGTACACAAGACACTCCTCCCGATCCACTGCCACCAGAGTTCACCGAACCAGAGGAACTAGAATTAGACTTTCTCTTAAACTGCTTCCCACGAGGCCTGAACCTCTGACGGTTCGATTGCTGCGAAGTCTGAGGAGATTGTGAAGTATGCATCCCTTCAGGCGCAGGATAGTAACCTCATCCAACTGTCATCGGAACCTACGTCGGCGCATCCAACAAACTCTCCTCAATATCAACTGCTCGATCCACAGCCTCAGCATACGTCGATGGGGCACCAGCCAACACCAACTGAAACAACTTTGGCCTCAATCCCTTAATAAACTTGTTCCTCTTCGTTCGCTCCTGGCTAGAAACATGAGGGACATACGCCAGAAGTGAGGAAAACTGCCTGGCATACTCGGCAACCTTCAAATTCCCTTGCTTCAGGTTGCTTCAAAATAGGATTTAACTCAAAATCCAACAACTAAGCAACTCAAATAACAGATCCCCAAATACATAAAAACTCAGGGCATCCCCTGGTTTATTACATAATCAATTACAACTAGGAATCTAACGAAATGGGGATTGACCAGCTGGCACTCCACTCTGTCCAGCCTGGTTACCTGAAGAACCTTCAATGGGCAACACAGACCCAAGCAACCCAAAAACAGGAAAATAATACGAGGTCAAACCTCAGTACGAAGAGCACTAAGACAATAGAAAATCATAAATATGCAGTATATAAAAACATGAAATGCATGGGGCTGTCAAAGAATCGGTCATCTAGGCCAATGAGTCGGTTGGCAAATCGGGTGAGACTCTATACCACGCACAACCAATCAGCCGGGAAATCATCGGTCCGTGATATTCAGGTCTGGCCACTCAATTAACCATCACAGCTCGGTGGTATTCAGACACGACGAGTCAGTCGCTCGCCACTCCGATGATAGCATTGTGCCTTTAAGGCGTGACCTCTGTTGGTCGGTCACAATGTGGCTCTAATCGGTAATCAATAAAATCTCAGGCTCAGGATATACGCATGAATGCCATTAAATTCAATTCTTATTTAAGCATGCATAATTCACGTAAAGCAGAACAGAATAATCATTCAGGGAGCCAAATCTGTTCACGTAATTCACAGAATTCACAAGACACAGTTGATGCCTCGAAATACTCACACGCTTATGCCCAAAGCTGTTAACAGAAGCTCAATTCGTACCTCAAATCTCATATTCTACCTCAACAGATCTCACCAGGGCACGGCAACCTCAGCCTGCTCAAGTCTGCTTCCTCACTGATCTTGACAACCACAGCAGGAACTGCCTGGGAGCTCAAATCCAGAAGCTCAGAAGAACTGAAGAACTCTCGGGTCTAACTTTGCAAAAATCTTCGAACACTGTAAATCCTTCGCACTCCTCCTACGCATCGATCTACCACTCCAGACTGGCATCAATCGAAAGGCCTAAGCAAGACGAGCTCAGCGCCACCAGTCGTGTTCCAAACAACGGTGGTAATCGACGACAATCTAACAGAGAAGGCTTCGAATGAACAGTAACTATCAAGGGTTTCGAGGTGAACGGGGAAGACGATAAGAAATATCGTGTTCGAAATACGCAAAGTGTTAATCAACACTTGTATTTAAATCCTCGAGTCAAAGTCTACAGTGAAAGTCAACACCGACATATTCAGATCCCCGCATCATATCCTAGCGCTAAGGCACAAGTCCTCGAATCTGATTACAACACTAACTCAAATCTGGTCTCAGCGCTACCGCTAACGCGCTACTACACAATACGGCATCGCACTGGATAAACAGATCCCAGTAGCCCATCCAAATCTGGGTAGTACTAAACCGTTGACTAACAAATGGCTTCTCCTTGACGACTCTCTCCCGCTACCAGATCCAAATCGCCAACGCTAAGTTTGGAAATGCGAAACGACGACGCATCACTTCTCACGCCAGACTCGACTACTCAAATCTGAACTATACTGGAACCAGCTCCCGATAGAAAAACTAACCAAATCGACTCCAAATTCGACACAGATTTCACCCGATAGCAACCAGCAACCTCAGCTGATCAGCTCTATGTCAAATCTGAAAAATCACCAACCAGATTTGACCAAAAATCCTCAAGTCTGAAATTCGCGCCTATCGTGACTAATCCTTAACCAAATTTGATTAATCTCTAATTACCGAATCTCAATCCTCACACTATACCAGATCATAAACCAGATCACTCAACCTGTTGTTGCCAAAGCTCATGAGAGCGTGGTATCTATCCACTCGTATCATAGCGACTAACAACTGAACCAGCAGGGAGATGAGGAGCACGGTATTGCCGCTCGTCCTCAATAACAGCATCCTGGTACACACGGGTTAGCACAACAACAAATGGCTAACAGATATGAGCTCAACAGGAAATATGTGTGTATGCAATTACAACGACGTGCAACAACCAGCACAGAACAGAGGTAAACAACAATAGCATACACTGCACAACATACCAGCAAGCATACATAAATACCCATGCTTATCCCAAAGCTTTAATACAAGATCACATCCGTACCTTAGCTTCTGTGCTACAATTACCACAACAGGGGTCCTGAGTAACTCCGATCTGAAACCTGATTAGCCAACAACAACAAAAACTCAGGGACAGTAAGCACAGAACTACGAACTGGGAACCACCAGCTCAACCCAGCTCTATCCTACCCTTAGAACACGATAGCTGGCTCTAAACGAAGTATAAGGTAGGATCTAACACTTACTCAAAAGCACTACCTGAATGGAAGAACCAATCGACCGGAACGTGAAAAGATAACAAACTGTAGCTTCTTCGCGTTCTTCTTATAGCTAACCAAAGCCTTCGAAAGTGGTAGTAATGGAAGCGTCCTGGCAAGGGGAACTCGACGCTACCAATCTTGCTCCAATCGGAGTTGTCTACCGCCGAAAATCGGAAGAAATAGTCTAAGGTGAACAGTAAGGGTTTCGCTACAGTAGAGGATATGTTTACGGGGAGAGATATTTCCTAAGTGTTGGAAAACAATGGCATTCATCTGGTCAAAGTCCTCTATTAATATAACTCAATCTCCCAGATCTGGTGAACAGTAGCCACTGACACTCAGGCTCACATCTGATACCAACTCAGATTGGAGCATCATACCAGCTTTGACTCCTCTACGTCATATCAGATCTGACTACCACCAAACGACGTCGCACAGAAGTCTCGCTCAGATCCGACCAGCTCACTAGTCTCTCTCTCTCCCAGCTGGTACACGTCATCCAGCTGCACTCTAGCACAACACGCACCAGATCTGGTATCTCAAATCAGTACAAAGGGTACCCAGCAGCAACAGATCTCAACGTAAACAGTAGCAACAGCTCTTCGCTATAACAGATCATCCTTTGGCCCACTCACACATTTCATCCAACTAGCTCCTAAGAGGACATCACTAAACGCTGTTGCATCGCAACCCAGATCCGGATGACCAAATCTCCCACATTCAGATCTGATCACAAACACTGTCCAGCACATAATACACTCGACCAGCGTCTACTGATACCCAAAAAGACATCGCACTACCTTCCGGTCTGGACAATCTGGAACCGGTCTACACCAAATTACAAACTGAACCGGTCCACGTAGCGCTACCAGATTTCTCTCTTCCAAAGCTGGTTTCCTCCAAACGACGTCGCTTCAGTACCCGCTTCGAATATTCAACTTAGCGTACCCAAAATGACTTGTGACACAATTCTTAAACATCCAACCAAGATATCACCGTTCTACGAAAACTAACCCAAATCTGAATCCACGCACAGACCAACTTACGTTCACTAAGCACACCAGCTCAAAGCTGGTCCGTCCCAGATCAGTTCACACCTAATCCGGTCTATGCTAAACCCGATTAATCAAATTAATTACTCCATTAATCTTTTGGGTTTCACATTCCTCCCCCAATGAAACAAGATTTCATCCTCGAAATCAAGCAACAAACTCAAGAACTGATCAAAACCTTAGTATCACAACACAAAAACTGGAAATACTCAAAATACATACTATGCACAAAATCACGAATTTCTCTCTAACGCGCATCAGGGGTTACTAACCAAAAGTCACAAAATAACGGGAAGCAATAGCAAGCAGTCTAGGTACTGGAGTTAATGAAAAAATCTACTCAAACAAATGAGGCCACTCACGATACATCTTCTCCTCTAACTCCCACGTAGCGTCTTCCCTACCATGCTTGCTCCATTGGACCATCACCAAAGGAATGGTATTGTTCCTGAGCTGTTTTTCCTTCCTGTCCAAAATTTGCAAGGGATATTCGACATAACTTAACGTTCGATCCAGCTCCACCTCATTAGTTTGTAGCACATGAGAAGGATCCGGCTCATAATTCCTCAACACAGACACATGAAACACATCATGTAATGAGGACAATTCAGGTGGCAATAAAAAACGATAATCCAAGGAACCGATTCTTTCCACAATCTCATAGGGTCCAACATAACGAGGATCTAACTTTGCCTTGTGTCCAAATCTCATAACACTTCTGAAAGGAGAAACTTTCAAGAATACTCGATCACCAACTTGGAACTCTAGAGGCCGACGCCTACGGTTGGCATAACTAGCTTGGTGATCTTATGCAGCTTTCATACGCTGTCATATTAGATCAACCTGATCTCTCATATGCTGCACAACTTCAGGAGAAGATAGATGCTTCTCCCCCACTTCTTCCCAACAAATTGGCAACCTGCACTTCCTACCGTACAACGTTTCGAACGGTGCCATTCCAATCGTTACTTGGTAGCTGTTATTATACGAGAATTCCACCAACGATAAAGAATCTTGCCAGCTACCACTGAAATCCATAACAACAGCTTGCAACATATCCTCCAAGGTTTGTATCGTTCTCTCAGATCGGCCATCGGTTTGGGGATGATAGGCTGTACTCATAGCCAATATGGTGCCTAAGGATGCTTGTAAACTCTTCCAAAATCTGGAAGTAAACCTTGGATCTCTGTCTGAAACTATGGACACAGG
This sequence comes from Dorcoceras hygrometricum, assembly GCA_001598015.1. Classification (NCBI taxonomy): domain Eukaryota; kingdom Viridiplantae; phylum Streptophyta; class Magnoliopsida; order Lamiales; family Gesneriaceae; genus Dorcoceras; species Dorcoceras hygrometricum. The sequence continues at coordinate 65,852 of KQ997543.1, read as the reverse complement.
CACTCCATGCAATCAAACTACAAAATCGATGTACAGTTTCGCCATTTTTTTCAAATAATTCGTCATATTGTAGGGAATGAAGCGGGCTGACTTCGAAAGTCTGTAAATTACTAACCAAACTACATCACATCCTCGGCTGGAACGAGGCAAATGGGTCACAAAATCCATAGCTACATGCTTCCAATTCCATTGGGACAACTCTAAACTCTGCAATAGTCCACCAGGTCTCATCCTTTCCACTTTAACTTTCTGACAATTTAAACAACGAGAAACAAAGTCAGCAACATTGTTTTTCAAACCTGCCCACCAATAGTGCGGTTTTAAGGCATGGTACATCTTCCTGACACCAGGATGGACACTATGTCGACTACAGTGAGCTTTCTTTAGGATCATTTCCTCAAATCAATCTAGTTAGGCACAACCAACCTACCCCGAAACCTCAAACAAACATCAGCTGTGACAGAGTAATCCTCTAGCTGTCCAGCTTGAGTCTTCAACTTCAACTCATGGATATAAGGATCTGTTCTCTGAGCTGACCTAATATCCGAAACAATCCGTGGCTCGACTTGAAAAGATGACACCACGAAATAGTCATCACCTGGGTAAAAACGCCAACCAGTAGTGCTTAAATGCTCATGGACCTTCGAGATATTTACCGACGCAAGCAGCGACACTTGAGCTTTTCTGCTAAGCGCATCCGCAACTACATTCAATTTCCCAGGCTGATACTGAATCTTGCAATCAAAATCTTTAAGCATCTCCATCCATCTACGTTGCCTCATATTCAAGTCAGACTGTGAAAAGAGGTATTGAAGGCTCTTGTGGTCCGTATACACCACAAACTGTTCGCCATGGAGATAGTGGCGTCAAATCTTCAAAGCAAAGACAACGGCTGCCAACTCCAAGTCATGAACTGGGTATCGAGTCTGTTGAGTTAAGCGTGCAAGGGTGAGAACAGTACTGGGATGGGTGACCTCCTGGGAAGTTCTCGTACGTCAAGCTGCTGACGTTGCGCCGCTTGATCTGGTTATGTGGGCTGTAAAATTGTGATACCAGATCTTAACGGGTAATACTATCTCTGCTGTGGATAGGGCCGGCGGTAGGGGAAGGGTAAGACTGATCTCTAAGGGAATTGAGACAGCACCAGCAGTAGACACGCACCTCCCCTGACTCATAGGCCTAACAGCCCAACCCTAAAAATGCACATAATAGGTGCACTCTGCGCTGCCACATTATAAGGAAATAAAGTTGCACCTTGGCTAACAGCTATAGCTTTTGGCCTAGTGGTAAGCGCTTGATCCTAACATAGTCTCATGGGGTTTCAACTGACGGGAAGCATACGCGATGACTCGACCATGCTGCATCAAAATGCAACCCAATCCACTAAGCGAAGCATCAGAACATACCACAAAACCTCCTGAACCCGAAGGTAACGCTAACACTGGCGCTGTAGTTAGCTTCACTTTGAGCAGTTGAAAACTACTCTCGCATTCCTCCCTCCACACAAATCTCTTATCCTTCTGGGTCAGTTGGGTCATGGGTTTAGCTATGCTAGAAAATCCCTCAATGAAGCGTCGATAATAAATAGCCAATCCCAAAAATATACGAATCTCCGAAACGTTCTTGGTACGTTCCCAGTTCACTATGGCCTCTACCTTACTGGGATCAACAGATAATCCTTCGGCCGAAATGACATGACCCCAGAAACACCACTCTATCCAACCAGAACTCGCATTTAGAGAACTTGGCATACAACTGCGAGTCTCGAAGTGTTTGGAGGACCAATCTCAAGTGCTCTTTATGTTGCATCGGAGTCCTTCCTCTCGAATTCACAACTGGTGATACCCTGAACGCAGATCGATCTAGATACACGGCCGAACCTTGAACGCTGATCGAATAAATCATCAATCCTCGGTAAAGGGTACTTATTCTTCACAGTAGCCTTATTCAGTTGCCGAAAGTCGATGCACATCCTCATCGAACCATCCTTTTTCTTCACAAACAGAATAGGAACTCCCCATGGTAACATGCTGGGCCGAATAAAGCATTTCTCCAACAAATCGCTAAGATGCACCTTTAACTCTTTCAACTAGGCTGGTGCTAAACGATAAGGGGTTCGTGAGATCGGAGCTATACCAGGCACCAACTCAATGCTGAAGTCGATCTCCCTTCTCGAAGGAAAACCAAGAATTTCCTCGGGGAACACATCAGGGAAATCACGAGCAACGGGGATGTCACTAAGCTCCACACACGACGTCAAGGATGCATCTAAAGCATAAATCATAAATCCAGAATTCTCTAACGACATAAGGCTAAACATCTCCATAGCAGAGACTAACGGAATCTTCGATTGGGAATCATGGCCGTAGAAGTTCCACTTCTCGCCAAACTGGGGCCTAAAACGCACAACGCCATGGAAAAAATCCACAGTGGCCCTAACACTAGACAACACGTCCATTCCCACTATACAATCGAAATCCTACATCACCAACCAGATCAAATGTGCTACCAACACATTCTCAACAAACCTAAGTATGCCAGTCAACAAAATCTCTTGGGAGAATAGGCTCGCGCCGGCAGGAGTCGCAACAAACATAACATCACGCAAAAAGGTAGTACGCAAACCATGCTCAACATCAGCTATAAACGAATGTGATGCTCCAATATCAAACAACACACGAGCTGGAAAATCAAAAACAGTACAAGTACCCGAAATCACTCCTCCAGGCGTGCCCTCTGCTTGCTCCCTTGTCATGGCATTAACCTGGGCCTACTGAGGTCCTGAGAAATGGGGTTGGGAAGACTGTCCAAAACGCAAAGGACCAGGCTGCTGAAACGATCTATGCTGAGTTTTCCCCTTCCTCGGCTGCTGAGCAGGGAAAGAAAGACCTCGAGATGACCCGCCAGAACGACCCTGCGGTGGGGCAGCGGTGTGCTGAGATCCAGCCCAAGGACATACTCTCGCAAAATGTCCATACTACCCACAAAGATTGCAAGCACCCTGAACCCCTACACACTATGTCGAAGGGTGTTTGCCTCCACATTGGCCACAAAAGTTAGCCCTGGGGCTGCTACTGCTGCTCGAACTGCCGGAATCGGAAGAACTAGAACCCTGCTTCTTCTTAAACTGATGGCCACGAGGTCTGAACCTGTGGCATCCAGGTTGTTATGCTGACTGCTGGGACTGCTGGGATGACTGAGAAAATTCGGGAGGTTGCGCCCCTAGAACATTGGGACGTGCACCTTGAGCAGCTTATGTCTGAATCCGAGACCTATGGTTCGGTAACCCTTCCTCAATATCCATTGTTGGAATCCGGATCACGCCCCCCGGCGAGGCAGCGGAAGAACAGAAATTTCATGTCCGGGAGACGATCAATACGATATAATACAAAAATTATGACATTCATAGGGTGTTCAAAACACTACCTTGCTGGCAACTCGTGCCTGGCTCCGACCGGTTTCGTAAAGAAAACGGCACTTCACGGTAGACTGCGGTAGTTAATGCCAATCAGGTCCACGACCAGAGACTAGGTTCCTTCGTCAGCCTGCACTAGAAGAGCTGACGAGATCTGCGCGGACGGATTCTCCTCGTCAAATTTGGCCGGAACAAATTCCGGCGAAGAGGCGGCGGCGGGCGGCGGCGGCAGCGGCGGCTCTTTGAGAGAGAGGAGGGGAGGCTATTGATTAGGGTTATGGTTAATGATGTTGTCTAGTATGTTATGATTGAAGTTAAGTCTAATTAAATAGACTTAAGTGTTGGACTTGGACCGGCCCAACGGGCCCGGGTCCAACGGATGAACATTCAGTTCATCTCCACCACCGAGACTTCATCGTAACTCCGATCACCGATCAGATCGGACCGATCGATTCAGTTTCCAAAACTGAACACTATGATCTAAAAAACCATTTTTCAGAACCCCAGTGCAAAATGACGGTTTTGCCCCTCAACAGCGGGAAACCCCGGTTTGACCCCTGTTGACTTTTAGGAAGTCGCACTCCCCAAAATCCTTTTCTCGTGCTCAACACATTGAGCTGAGTATCCGTGCGGGAATCTCGAATCCAGTACTTGTGTGACCCTCAATGGTTCAGGGATACAGCTAGCCGTGGGCCCACAACCATTGTGGCTCCGGAATCACAATTCCGGACCTGCCCATCGGATCATGGTAAAGAGTCTAGCAACATCGCCCCATGATCCACTAGGTATCACTGATAGTGCCTGCAAGAACCAGTTGGTCGTGGTTAGCGTACAGTACGGTCCTTTCAATCCATATATCCCGATCAGATCAACGACCATTGGTAAATCGAGAGTCGCTATAGATCCGATAGCTATGCATACATCTTGGAGATCGAATAGTGACATCGCGAGTGTAACTAGGTAAACACATTTACCTAAAACACTTCTAGTACACTGGCCAGAGATTTATACACTATTATCCCCTCAGATAGCATAGGATATCCACGCATGTCTGCGAGCGGTGATTCCTCGACAACGATGCATCGACTCCTACATGTATCGGGGTCTCACCCAATCCCGACGTCTTATGAACCCAAGTGAGTCGGCAAACGGGTCAAAGTGAGACGCCTATCATGTAGAGTCTCAATGACGCTTCGAGTCGTGAGGACTAATCAGTACAACCAAGACCTCGGACTTATCCACTCGACAAATGGTAACCACTTGGAAAGTCCGAAGGAGGGTAGTTCGATAGATCACTAGGTCACTATCTATCTGCATGCTCAGAACATCACAATGTTCCCTACCAATGAAACATGGTACTTCGCATCGCAGATACTAGTCTCGAACTCGGGCGGCCTTATCCTCATTTTGACGGCCCAATCGACTAGGAACATGTTCAGAACACACAGTGACTATTAGATGTGTTTCATGATAGCCGTCATACCCACTATCACATCTAACATACACTTTAGTGTATTCTAGGTCTTTAATCAACGCAATTGTAAATCATCATACACACAATGAAAGTAAAGAATGCCATATGAGTAAATGCGAATATCATATATAAAGATTGTCATATACAAGAGTCTATAAACCCACACGCCACAAGTTGGCTAGTTGGGCATCTACTCTAACAATCTCCCACTTGCCCTAAAGCCAACTATGACACTCAGCTGTTGGGATGCAATCAACGCTCAAAATGGAAAGAATCAATGGCTGAGATTAAGTCGTGCAAATTGCCTCAATTCAAGGGAACAATATTTGTACTATTCTGAGAAATAGTAAAATTGACAGAGGAGCGTTGCACGGAAATGGAAAGAAGACGACGAATTAGCCTTGACAAGCGCAGAAGAGATTTGGAATTTATCTAACGGCCATATTCGAACAGAGGGTATTTATAGAAGAAGATTTGAAGGAAGAATGTAGACGAGTGTGAAAAGAAGACGAGATGATTGTTGTTGCACAGAAAATAGAAAATCAAAAGTAGACAACAACTAAAGGGAAGAACACATGAAGATGAAGCAGTCGACAATCATTCTTGAGAGGAGCTTATTGTGTCGACTGCTGAATCTGCATTAGCTCGTTTAGGAGCATTTCCCTAGTGTGTGAGATGTATCTTTTGAGAGTTGTGCGTACACTATAATTCTCACACACAGAGATTCATTCACATTCATTGTATAGTGAATGAATCTCAAAAACTTTCCAACACAGGTCCCGTCCAAGCACGATGACGTAAAACTCATGTGTATGTAGTTAGTCACACAGTTGCGGCTGGTGTGCATTTGTGGAGTCTAGGAGTTCTCACAGCTACTGGTTGTGGGATCGGGTCTGTACACGATTTGTAAGATCAAATCTTCTAGTGGATCCTTCCGAGGTGGAAGAAGGGGAGATGTAGGAAATTGAGGTCCGAACTTCCAGAAACAAATCACTGCGTATCGTATCTCTTTTATTCATTCAGCACTCGCATTATTTTAGCACGCATAACACACGTTTACAGATTTCAGCACTTGCATTTTATACTTATCATCGCATACAGTTCAACACACTAGCACTTGCACAGTTTCGAACAGATTTATGTTGCACATAAATCTGTTTGAATCGTTTTAAAATATTAGGATTCAGTTCTGGTATTTTCCGCATGATTTTTAAATCATACCAGATCTGTCTCCGGTGCACTGTGATTTTAAATGTTCAAGAACCATGAGCTATTGCAGCTCCGTATTAGCAGCGCGCAAAATTTTAAACCTCATTTAACCAGCGCCTGCTTAGTTTCCTATCGAAAAACAGGGACCAACAGATACTATCTTCAGTCTCCGCCCAACCATGCCTTAAAGAATTGATCAAGCTAAAACAAGATCAAGACCCCGGTTTAATGAGAAAGAACAGATCAAGGAAAGGGAATCGCCTGATTTCCGGACGGACCAATATGGGATCCTTTGGATGAATGGACGACTATGTGTACCCGACGTCGATAACCTCCGTCAGGAAGTAATGTCCGAAGCACATAAAGACTAGGCCACGATGGAATATGGGTAATCGTGGATAGGCTAACAAAATCCGTGCATTTTCTGCCTGTCCGAATGAACTATGGGTTGGAGAAACTTGCTTCCTTGTACATGGACAACATCTTCAGACTGCACGGAGTTCCAACCAGCATCCTGTCAGATAGGGACCCAAGGTTCGTATCCCGTTTCTGGAAAAGCTTCCAAGAAGCCATGGGAAGTAAGGTTACTCTCAGTACTGCTTATCATCCGCAAACAGATGGTCAAACTGAGAGGACCATCCAGACCCTAGAAGACATGCTGCGGACTTGCACATTAGACTTCGGTAGCAATTGGAGCAAACACCTACCCCTAATAGAGTTCGCGTACAACAATAGCTACCACAGCAGCATAGGGATGGCACCATATGAAGCCCTCTATGGTCGGAAATGTCGATCGTCGCTGTATTGGGATGAAGTTGGAGAAAAGGCTATCACAGGACCTGAACTCGTTCAAGAGACAGTGAGAAAGGTAGCCATTCTAAAGGAGAGACTGAAAGCAGCCCAGGATCGACAGAAAAGCTGGGCAGATCTAAAGAGAAGACCCTTGACCTTCGAGGTAGGTGAAAAAGTGTACCTTAAGGTTTCACCAATGAAAGGAGTAGTCCGATTCGATAAGACCGGAAAACTGAATCCCCGGTATGTCGGACCATTCGAAATCTTGGAAAGAGTAGGAACACTTGCCTACAGACTGGCTTTAACACCCAGTATGTCGAGAATCCACAATGTCTTCCATGTATCTCAACTAAGAAGATATGTCACGGATTCTAGCCATGTTCTGGATGAAGGACCACTCCTTGTGGAAGAAAATTTGAACCAAGGACTAAGCTATGAGGAGGTCCCGATTAGAATCGTGGACAAAAAGTACCAGGTACTCAGGCGAAGAACGATTCCTTATGTCAGGGTCCAGTGGTCCAACCACACCGAGAGAGAAGCCACATGGGAGGTGGAAGAAAAGATGCGAAGCCAATATCCCTACCTTTTCGACGATGAAGGTGACCAAAGTTTCGAGGACGAAACTTCTTTTAAGGAGGGAGGGATGTGAAAACCCAAAAATTCAGCTCCGAAGAAAAAAAAAATTTCACCTGCTGGTCGAAAATCAGCATGTGGTCGAAAATCAGCAGTTGATGGCGGGAGAGTGAAACGCCGTCGTTCGTGGAACCAGCAGTTGCGCGTGAAATTTGCGACGATGAAGGTGACCAAAGTTTCGAGGACGAAACTTCTTTTAAGGAGGGAGGGATGTGAAAACCCAAAAATTCAGCTCCGAAGAAAAAAAAAATTTCACCTGCTGGTCGAAAATCAGCATGTGGTCGAAAATCAGCAGTTGATGGCGGGAGAGTGAAACGCCGTCGTTCGTGGAACCAGCAGTTGCGCGTGAAATTTGTTACTGAAGCGGAAGGGACGATACGTTGTCGTTTCGACCTTAGAGGTTGCTGCTGGCAGTTGCGCGTGAAATTGGTTACTGAAGCGGAAGGGACGATACGTTGTCGTTTCGACCTTAGAGGTTGCTGCTGGCAGGCGTGGCTTTTAGCGCGAGAGTGTTCGAGAGAGCGACACGTGTTAGTCAACATTTTGAGGGATTGACTGCTGGATCAGCAGATGCGTGAGTTTAGAGTGACCAGCTGCTGGTTTGGAAACCAGTCGTAGAAGTGAAGCGACGTCGTTTCATTAAGTTGAAACGCTGCGTTTTGAGTGTTTCGTTTGGAACCAGCCGCGAGAGATTTTTGTGAGAAATTAACACGGGGATTGCTGATCACTAATCCAGCAGTTGGTACTTGAAGTTAGCGATAGCAAAACGAAGGTTAAGAAACAACAAGTTAGAACAAACCATGTGGAGTGCCATCAGAAGTTCCAGGCTCGTATCCACGAAGCCGAAGACTCGATGCAGGCACAGCACTTGCTCATCGAGGCCCTGGTGTATGAGAAGGATAGCCTACTCCAAACCATCCACGGTCTCCAAGAAGCTAACAATGCCCCTGCTCCATTCGATGGTGAATGGGAGGAAGAACCAGAAGAAGAACCGGAAGAGGAAGAGATTGGGGATATTCCTCTAGGCGAGGGAGAGATAGATGATGAATAGGATATATTGTAGCTTTGTATTCAATTCATCTTTTCTATTCGAAAAATTTCTTAGCCTCCAAGATATCTTATTCTCGACCTTTCACAGTTATATACCGCCGTTCTTAATAAAGACTCCCTATGACAGAATATGGCAGGCGATCGTAGAAGCGACAGGAACAATGGAGGCGAAGGGCCCTCAAACAATGGAACTGGTCTTAGCAGAGAATACCTAATGTCAATAGCTACAATGATTGCCACAACGCTTCAAGGGTTGGTTGGTCCCAACCACAACCAAGCTCCACCTCCTCCCCCTCCACCCCGTGGGACGAAGTTCTATTACGAGTCCCTCCGTAAGAATAAAGCCCCCACCTTCGATGGGAGCCACGACCCAGAAGTTGCTCAGACCTGGATGAAGAACATCGAGACGCAACTTCGACTTCTAGAGGTCCCAGACGCAGTCAAAGTGGATGTGGTAACACCACTCCTCAACAGTAAAGCTGGGAAACGGTGGGAAGCAGTCGAGCCCACCATGACTGCCAATGGACAAGCTATGACGTGGCAGAGGTTTCGAGAAGCATTATTGAAACAGTATTTTCCCATGGAAGTACGAATGCAGAGGCTCAGCGAGTCTGAGACCTTCACTCAGACCGCAGATATGTCGGTTGTAGAGTATACCTCCAAGTTCAATTCGTTGGGCACCTACGTCCCAACGATTATGGCGGATAACACTCTAAAGATGCACCGATACAAGAAAGGTCTAAACAGCCGTATCCAGTCAGCCCTCGTAGTTTACCAAGCCACGAGTCTTGAAGACTTTATGGGAGCTGCAATCCGCGCTGAGACTGACATAAAGAGGCGGGAAGCGGACAACAAAAACAAGTGCCCCCTCAATGCTCAGACTTCGCAAGGTGGGCCTAGGAACAAGCGGCCAAACTTCAACAACCGCGGCTCAGATCCTACACAGAATAACCTGGCATTGCCGACTTGCTCCACCTGCGGCCAACGTCATCCTGGAGACTGTCGCAAGCAGAGCGGTGCATGCTTCAAGTGTGGAAAGTTGGGCCACCGAATTACGGATTGTCCGGAGAACCAAGGCGCAAAAGCTGGATCGAGCAATGTGGCTCCAAGCAAGACAAGGCCTAGGGAGGATAAGCCCAATGCTCGTGTGTTCGCAATGACACAGGAAGAAGCTGAAAACGCTAGCGACGTGGTGACAGGTACCATTTTCATCAACAAGCTGCCTGCTTATGTGTTGTTTGATTGTGGTGCTACACATTCGTTCGTGTCTAGGAAGTTTGCTAAGAAGTTAGGGTTAGAGCCTGAAATTCTATCTGAACCCTATAGAGTAGCAACTCCTACCAATGCTACTATTGAAACATATAGGATCCATCGAAACTGTGAGACTTCGATAAGCGACCATTCATTCTCCACAAATTTGATACAACTCAACATGGTCGAATTCGATGCCATCTTAGGGATGGATTGGCTATCTAAGAACCATGCATTGGTGGATTGCCGAGGTAAGAGCGTGAAGCTCCAAACCTTCGACCAAGAAGAACTGATTTACTATGGGAAGAACAAGGAGAGAAAGTCCCTACTTTCTGCGGCCCAAGCATGGACAGCCATGAAGATCGGAGCAGAAGTTTTCTTGGAAATGATCCAAGAAATAAAAGAAGGAGACGAGCTCAAGATAGAAGACATCCCAGTAGTGAAAGAGTTTGCAGATGTATTTCCAGATGACTTACCTGGAAAAGTGCCTGATTGAGAAATTGAGTTCGAGATCAACCTAGTGCCAGGGTCGGCACCAATATCCAAGGCACCCTATCGAATGGCACCTGCAGAACTCAAAGAGCTCAAGGATCAACTACAGGAACTGCTGGACAAAAAGCAGATCCGACCCAGTGTGTCACCTTGGGGAGCTCCAGTATTATTCGTCAAGAATAAGGATGGAACCATGAGATTGTGTATCGACTACCGAGAGTTGAACAAGATCACAATCAAGAACAAGTATCCTCTTCCGAGAATTGACGATCTTTTCGATCAACTCAAGGGAGCTACAACCTTCTCCAAGCTGGATTTGAGGTCAGGCTATCACCAGCTAAAGATCAGGGATGAGTATGTCCCTAAAACTGCATTTAGGACAAGGTATGGTCATTATGAATTCACAGTGATGCCATTTGGTCTAACCAATGCACCAGCGGCCTTCATGGACCTCATGAACCGTGTATTCAGACCATTCATCGACAAATTTGTGATGGTGTTCATAGATGATATACTAGTATATTCATCAAGCGAAGAAGACCACCAGGAACATCTCCGAATTACTCTCCAGACCTTACGAGAGAAACAACTGTACGCCAAATTCAAGAAGTGCTAATTCTGGCTGAAGAGTGTGGCATTCCTAGGCCATATAATCTCCGAAGCAGGCGTATCAGTAGATCCAAAGAAGGTAGAAGCCATAATGGACTGGCCTGCACCTAAGACGGTGACAGAGGTTAGAAGTTTCTTGGGGTTGGCCGGCTACTATCGAAAGTTTGTAGAAGGCTTCTCTTCTATTGCCTTGCCACTCACTAGACTCACCCAGAAGAACTCCAAGTTCAACTGGACGAAGAATGTGAGACAAGCTTCGAGACTCTAAAGACGAAGCTTGCATCTGCCCCTGTTCTGACGCTACCGATGGGAGACAAAGACTTTACCGTCTACAGTGATGCATCGAAAGAAGGATTAGGGTGTGTGCTCATGCAAGATGGCAGAGTGATTGCTTACGCCTCAAGACAACTGAAGACGCATGAACGCAACTACCCAACTCACGACTTAGAGCTTGCTGCGGTGGTTTTTGCCCTAAAGATTTGGCGACACTATCTTTATGGTGCAAAGTGCGAAGTATTCACCAACCATCAAAGTCTCAAGTACATTTTCACCCAGAAGGAATTAAATCTGAGACAAAGACAATGGCTCGAGCTATTAAAGGATTATGACTTAACGATCAACTACCACCCAGGAAAAGCAAATAAGGTGGCCGATGCGCTAAGTCGGAAGAATATGAACAAGGTAATAATATCTTCAGTCTCCGCCCAACCATGCCTTAAAGAATTGATCAAGCTAAAACAAGATCAAGACCCCGGTTTAATGAGGCTGAAAGAACAGATCAAGGAAAGGGAATCGCCTGATTTCCGGACGGACCAAGATGGGATCCTTTGGATGAATGGACGACTATGTGTACCCGACGTCGATAACCTCCGTCAGGAAGTAATGTCCGAAGCACATAAGTCTAAATTCTCAATCCATCCGGGAAGTACAAAGATGTACAGAGATTTGAAAGAACACTTTTGGTGGAATGGGATGAAAAGAGATGTTGCTGATTTTGTTGCAAGATGCCATGTATGCCAACAAGTCAAGGCCAAACATCAAAGACCTGGAGGATTGTTACAACCACTGGAAATTCCAGAATGGAAGTGGGAAAACATATCCATGGACTTTGTAGTTGGTCTACCAAAGACAAGACTAGGCCACGATGGAATATGGGTAATCGTGGATAGGCTAACAAACTCCGCACATTTTCTGCCTGTCCGAATGAACTATGGGTTGGAGAAACTTGCTTCCTTGTACATGGACAACATCGTCAGACTGCACGGAGTTCCAACCAGCATCCTGTCAGATAGGGACCCAAGGTTCGTATCCCGTTTCTGGAAAAGCTTCCAAGAAGCCATGGGAAGTAAGGTTACTCTCAGTACTGCTTATCATCCGCAAACAGATGGTCAAACTAAGAGGACCATCCAGACCCTAGAAGACATGCTGCGAACTTGCACATTAGACTTTGGTAGCAATTGGAGCGAACACCTACCCCTAATAGAGTTCGCGTACAACAATAGCTACCACAGCAACATAGGGATGGCACCATATGAAGCCCTCTATGGTCGGAAATGTCGATCGCCGCTGTATTGGGATGAAGTTGGAGAAAAGGATATCACAGGACCTGAACTCGTTCAAGAGACAGTGAGAAAGATATCCATTATAAAGGAGAGACTGAAAGCAGCCCAGGATCGACAGAAAAGCTGGGCAGATCTAAAGAGAAGACCCTTGACCTTCGAGGTAGGTGAAAAAGTGTACCTTAAGGTTTCACCAATGAAAGGAGTAGTCCGATTCGATAAGGCCGGAAAACTGAATCCCCGGTATGTCGGACCATTCGAAATCTTGGAAAGAGTAGGAACACTTGCCTACAGACTGGCTTTACCACCCAGTATGTCGAGAATCCTCAATGTCTTCCATGTATCTCAACTAAGAAGATATGTCACTGATTCTTGCCATGTTCTGGATGAAGGACCACTTCTTGTGGAAGGAAATTTGAACCAAGGACTAAGCTATGAGGAGGTCCCTATTAGAATAGTGGACAAAAAGGACCAGGTACTCAGGCGAAGAACGATTCCTTATGTCAGGGTCCAGTGGTCCAACCACACCGAAAGAGAAGCCACCTGGGAGGTGGAAGAAAAGATGC
>KQ997542.1:145935-156892 GCA_001598015.1 Dorcoceras hygrometricum | reverse complement strand
TTACACGTTGTGATCGGTCGGCTGAGTCGTCGTGCTTGAAAGATCCAACGCTGTTTTTGATGTGGTGGCCAGCTGAGTCGTTGTGCCTGAATACCACTATGCCTTGTGATGGTCGGCTGAGTCGTCGTACCTTAAGATCACAAGATGATGATGATTGATGAGATCTGCACAGCTGAGTCGTTTTATTCGCTGTTGCCGTATGTTCCCCATGTTGCGAACCAGTAGAGGACGAAGAGGAACAAGTTTTTGAGAGGGTTGAGACTCGAGTTTTTCCGTATGGTGTTAGCTGGTTCCCCTGTGATGAATGCTGAGGCTGTGGATAGAGCAGTGGATATTGAGGAGAGTCTGATGGAGGTGCAGAATCAGGTTCAGCCGATAGCTGGACGTAGTTTCCAACCTATACCGGAAGCGATGCCTTCTTTCCAACCTCCTCAAGTGCCGAAACAGTCGAATTTTCAGAGGTTCAAGCCTCGAGGGAAACAGTTTAAGAAGTGTTTGAACTCGATTTCTTCGGGTTCAGTGAGTTCTGGTGGTAGTGGCTCCGGAGGATGAGTGACTTGTGGACAGTGTGGAGGTCGTCATATGAATACGCACTCAAGGCCTTTGCCATAACTGTGGGCAGCCTGGACATTTTGCTCAAGTGTGTTCGGCTGGAGGACAGTCGGTGTGATCAGATGTCAACGATGGTCAACGGTACTGTGTAGACCGGTGTGATTTGATGACGTCAGATATGATCAAGATCTAAGGAGCGTTAGCGGGATCTGTTGTGAGAGCGGACTCCGATGCTACGTCATTTTGATAGGTAAGAGAGACGTCGTTTTGGTTTCAGAAACGCGTGTTTGTTTGGAGATCAGATCTGAGTTAGCGTTGGCAGATGTGAGCGATAGCTGAGGCCAGATTTGAGAGACTTCTGCCTTGGCAATGAGATCGGGACGTATTAGTGAATTGATTTTCGTTGTAGCTCAGACTTGGGGATTTAACTTAAGTGTCGATCAACACTTAGAATATTTCGAACCAGATATTCCTTATCTTCATCCCCGATAACCCTCGATTGCTACTTTTCATTCGAACCCTATTTCCGTTGATTGCCGTCATTTTTCGCCGCCGTTTGGATCAAGATTGGTAGCGTTGAGCTCGTCTTCTCTAGGTCTTTCGATTTATACCAGTTTGGATACTGGAGTCGCCGGATTTGAGGAGCACCAAGTGGTTGCAGTGTTTGAGTATCTTCACGATTGTGGACCAGTAGCTTGTCTGTTCTTTAACAGCTTTGGGTAAGTGATTCTTTACCGATTTAAGCTTCTTACGAGAGCTGAGTAGTGCTCTGTTGGAGTTAGGTAGCTGAGTTATGCTACTGAGCTTTAGAAATTAAGTTGTTTGAGTTCGGATTTGAGTTGATATTGAGATATCTTAACAGATTTGAGCTAGTAGTGGCTTCTGTTGTGTTAGCCGTGAAGCTGCTTGGACAGTAGACTTGAGTGGTTGCTGCTCCCTTGTTTTTTTGTAAGATCTGCTGAGGTAGAAGCTGATTGAGGTACGAATTGAGCTAGATTTTAGCAGCTTTGTTATCAGCTTTGGGATATTTCTTTCGTGTATTAGCTGCTGTGATTTGTATTGACTGTGTGATGATTAGGTGCTCATATCTATTTGTGCATGTGAGTATATGCATTGATTTTAAGCATGAGTCTGTTGTGCATTCACTCATACATATTGAGCCTAATTCTTTTGGAAGCTGAATCCCTTACACGTTGTGATCGGTCGGCTGAGTCGTCGTGCTTGAAAGATCCAACGCTGTTTTTGATGTGGTGGCCAGCTGAGTCGTTGTGCCTGAATACCACTATGCCTTGTGATGGTCGGCTGAGTCGTCGTACCTTAAGATCACAAGATGATGATGATTGATGAGATCTGCACAGCTGAGTCGTTTTATTCGCTGTTGCCGTATGTTCCCCATGTTGCGAACCAGTAGAGGACGAAGAGGAACAAGTTTTTGAGAGGGTTGAGACTCGAGTTTTTCCGTATGGTGTTAGCTGGTTCCCCTGTGATGAATGCTGAGGCTGTGGATAGAGCAGTGGATATTGAGGAGAGTCTGATGGAGGTGCAGAATCAGGTTCAGCCGATAGCTGGACGTAGTTTCCAACCTATACCGGAAGCGATGCCTTCTTTCCAACCTCCTCAAGTGCCGAAACAGTCGAATTTTCAGAGGTTCAAGCCTCGAGGGAAACAGTTTAAGAAGTGTTTGAACTCGAGTTCTTCGGGTTCAGTGAGTTCTGGTGGTAGTGGCTCCGGAGGATGAGTGACTTGTGGACAGTGTGGAGGTCGTCATATGAATACGCAGTGTCATGGAGCTCAAGGCCTTTGCCATAACTGTGGGCAGCCACTGTGTGATGTTGTCTCTGTATCTACCCCTGCTGGCGTGAGTTTTTTGTCCCGTGAGGTGATGTTGGATTGTGTTGTTAGGTTTGATGAGCATGTGCTAGTGACTAATCTGATTGTACTAGAGATTAGAGATTTCGACTGAATCTTGGGAATGGACGTGTTGTCCAGTTATAGAGCGGCAGTGGATTGTTTTCATGGTGTAGTGAGATTTAGGCCTGAATCTGGAGAGAAATGGGATTTCTACAGTGCTGATTCGCGACTAAGATTCCTTTGGTGTCTGCCATGGAGATGTTTAGTTTGTTGTCACTAGAGAATTCAGGGTTTATGATCTATGCCTTGGATGTTTCCCAAGTATCGCGAGTAGAGTTGAGCGATTTTCCGATTGCTCGAGAGTTTCCTGACGTGTTTCCGGATGAGATTCCTGGATTCCTTCCGAGACGAGAGATTGACTTCAGTATAGATTTGGTGCCAGGAACAGCCTCGATTTCTAGAGCTCCGTATCGATTGGCGCCAGCTGAATTGAAGGAACTCAAAGAGCAGTTGTGTGATCTGTTAGGAAAGGGCTTCATTAGACCGAGTATGTCGCCCTGGGGAGCTCCGATTCTTTTTGTGAAAAATAAGGATGGATCTATGAGGATGTGTGTGGATTTTCGGCAGTTGAACAAAGCGACGATTAAGAACGAGTATCCGTTGCCGAGGATTGATGACTTGTTTGACCAGTTGCAGGGATCTGCTCTATACTCCAAGATTGATCTGCGGTCTGGTTATCATCAGTTGCGGATCAGAGACGCTGACGTTGCGAAGACGGCTTTCAGGACGAGATATGGGCATTATGAGTTTTTGGTGGTGCAATTTGGATTGACGAATGCTCCTGCTGTCTTCATGGATTTGATGAATCGCGTCTTCAGTGAGTATATTGATCGTTTTGTGATTGTATTCATAGATGACATCCTGGTGTATTCGAGGAATGTCAGAGAGCATAAAAAGCACTTGAGATTGGTTTTGTAGAAACTGAGAGACTCACGGATGTATGCGAAGTTCAGCAAGTGTGAATTCTGGCTAGATAGAGTTGTCTTTTTGGGTCATGTCATTTCAGCGCAAGGGATTTTCGTGGATCTGAGTAAGGTTGAAGCAGTTCTTAACTGGGAGCGACCTAGG
Source organism: Dorcoceras hygrometricum (assembly GCA_001598015.1). Taxonomy (NCBI): domain Eukaryota; kingdom Viridiplantae; phylum Streptophyta; class Magnoliopsida; order Lamiales; family Gesneriaceae; genus Dorcoceras; species Dorcoceras hygrometricum. The sequence goes on along the minus strand of KQ997542.1, from coordinate 153,361 downwards.
AGTGTGACTGAGATCCGTAGTTTCTTAGGTTTGGCTGGCTATTATAGGCGTTTTATTGAGAAGTTCTCTTCGATAGCTTGGCCGATGACTCAGTTGACCTAGAAGGATAGGAAGTTTGTTTGGACTGAAGAGTGTGAGTCAAGTTTCCAGTTGCTTAAGGAGAAGTTAACTACTGCTCCTGTGTTAGCTTTGCCTTCGGGTTATGGAGGTTTGTGGTTTGCTCTTATGCCTATCTGAGTGGTTTGGGATGCGTATTGATGCAGAACGGGTGTGTGATAGCCTGTGCGTCTCGACAGTTGAAGCCCCATGAGACGAGATACCCCATTCATGATTTAGAGTTGGCTGCGATAGTGTTTGCCTTGAAGATTTGGCGTCACTATTTGTATGGTGAACAATTTGTGGTGTACACCGACAACAAGAGTTTGAAGTATATCTTCACGCAGACAGATTTGAATATGAGGCAACGCCGCTGGATGGAGTTTCTGAAGGATTTTGAGTGTGAGATTTAGTATCAGCCTGGCGGATGAATTCGGTGGCCGATGCTTTGAGTAGGAAAGCCCAACCTACGATGTTGATGTCGATGAGTATATCCAAAGTCCATGAGGATTTGGGGACTTTCGGGTGGCGTCTTCAGCAGAGTGATCAGTGCTTTGTGGTTTGTTCTTTTCAGGTTGAGCCACAGATTGTAGTAGACATTAGAGCAGCGCAGAGAACTGATCTGTATGTTCATGAGTTTAAGATTGAAGCTCAGAATGGTCAGTCTGAGGATCTTTCGGTTGCTTCTGATGGATGCTTGAGATTTCGAGGTAGGTTGGTGGTTCCGAATTTGATTGATTTGAAGGAAGCCATCTTGAATGAAGCTCATTGTAGTCGATACAGTGTGCATCCGGGAGAGAAGAAGATGTATCATGCTTTGAAGTCTCACTTCTGGTGGGAAGGCATGAGGAATGACATCTCAGGACTCGATGTTTGAATTGCCAACAGGTCAAGGCTGAGAGGATGAGACCTGGTGGATTGCTACAGAGTTTAGAAGTGCCTCAGTGGAATTGGGAGCACATAGCCATGGATTTTGTGACGCATTTGCCTCGATCGAATAGGGGATGTGATGCTATTTGGGTTGTTGTTGATAGACTCTCGAAGTCAGCCCATTTCATTCCCTATGATGTGAGGTGTTCGATGAAGAAGATGGTACGACTATACAGTACAGTGTGCATCCGGGAGAGAAGAAGATGTATCATGCTTTGAAGTCTCACTTCTGGTGGGAAGGCATGAGACATCTCAGGTGGTACGACTATACATTGACCATGTGGTGAGATTACATGGAGTCCCGGTTTCGATAGTGTCTGATAGAGATCCGAGGTTTACTTCCTGATTCTGGAAGAGCTTGCAGGCAGCGACGGGTTCGAGATTGGCTATGAGTACAGCCTATCACCCACAGACAGATGGTCAATCTAAGAGGACCATTCAGATTTTAGAAGATATGCTGCAAGCAGTTGTGTTGGATTTCAGTGGTGGCTGGCAGGATTCCTTGTCCTTGGTTGAGTTTTCTTATAACAACAGCTACCAGGTGACTATTGGGATGGCCCCTTTTGAAGTGTTTTATGGTCTTAAGTGTAGATCGCTGATCTGCTGGGAAGAGATTGGCGAAAGGCGGTTGTCTACTCCTGAGTTTGTGCATCACATGAAGGATCCGATTGAGTTGATTCGGAGTAGGATGAAAGCTGCTCAAGATCAACATGCTAGCTATGCTAATAAGAGACGCAGACCTTTAGAGTTTGAGGTTGGCGATCGAGTGTTTCTCAAAGTTTCTCCTTTCAAGAGTGTGATGAGGTTTCGATTGAAAGGTAAATTGGCTCCTAGATTCGTTGGTCCCTTTGAGATTGTTAAGAGGATCGGACAGTTGGCTTATAGATTGAGGCTGTCTGATGAGTTAGCAGCGATGCATGATGTGTTTCATGTGTCAATGTTGAGGACATATGAGCTAGATTTGTCGCATGTGTTGAGGACTGATGAAGTAGTGCTGGATTCTACCTTGAGCTATGTTGAATATCCAGTGCAGATTCTGGATAGGAAGGAGAAGCAGCTGAGGAATAAGGTTATTCCGTTGGTGATGGTCCAATGGAGCAAGCATGGTCGTGAGGAAGCTACCTGCGAAGTGGAAGAGAAGATGAGACAAGAGTGGCATCGTCTGTTTGAGCTTTGACAGTGGAGTTGTGTTGGTAAGTTCTGGTGTTTTGTTGATTTCTGCCCTGTGTTTGCCTTTGATTTTGAGAACGAAATCTCTTAAGGTGGAGAGAATGTGAGGACTAAAATTTGCTAAGCACGATTAATTAGCTAATCAGATTTTGGTTTAGAGTTAGATAATTGAGTTTTTGATGATCGGGTTTTCAGAATTGAGGAATTGGTGATTTTTAGAATTTCAGATTTGAGTGCAATCTGGATGTTCAGAAGTTTCCTTGCGTGTTTGCGTGAATTGTCGCAAGCAGGGAGCGAAACGCTGTCGAATTGCGTATTCAGACTTGACTCTAGTGAGAGGAATCTGTTTAGCGGTGTGATCAGATGTCAACGATGGTCAACGGTACTGTGTAGACCGGTGTGATTTGATGACGTCAGATATGATCAAGATCTGTGTCAACAGATCCAGATTAAATAAAAAAGGGAGAGATTGATGGATCTGTGTCAACAGATCCATATTGAATTTTGAATTACACAAAACTTATTATTGTGTTTCTAACAAATCTACGAAGTGTGCAGATATCAACAGGAAAAGTAATTACGCAAAGAAGATGAGCAGTAGAAATCTGTCCAGTCGATGGTAAAAGATAGAGTTCACAGCTGGTTTGATTCATCACTTAGACGGCAGCTGGATTAGCAATGGAGACGTCCAAAGTTGAGTCAGTTGTTCGTAATCAGGCGAAGGCCAAATTAGACCAGCAGATGTGATAATTGCTAAGAGAGCGTGAATCTACTGGAATAGAATCTATGAAGTCTGCTGGAGAAATGTCGAAGAAGAAGATGAACAGTAGAAGTCTGGAATCAGTAGCGCAAGATCTAGGATCAGCGATGATGACATCAGCAGTGATGTCATCACAATCAGCAGTTGTGAAGAGTAGCGCAAGATCTGGAATCAGCGATGATGATGTCAGCATATCTACTGGAGGAAGCTATGAGCAGCGATGATGACGTCAGCAGTATCAGCAGTTGACAAGAAGCGCAAGAGCTGGATCAGCGATGATGACATCAGCAGTGATGTCATCACAATCAGCAGTTGTGAAGAGAAGCGCAAGAGCTGGATCAGCGATGATGAAGTCAGCAGTGACGTCAGCAAACAGCAGAGAGCTACAGTGCAACCAGCAGTTGGTACTTGAAGTTAGCGATAGCAAAACGATGTCGCTTGAATAAGTTGATACGACAGCGTTTTGCCTTCACGCTAAGATTCATCAGATGCTCTATGCGATGGAAATAACCAGCAGGTAGCTACAGTACATACAGTCGCAAGATGATGTACCAGTCGTGAGCTACAGTGGATCCAGTCGTAGGCTACAGAGAGTTGCAACCAGTCGACAAAGAATCCAGTCGCGAGCTACAGTGCACCCAGTCGCAGGCTACAGTGTTTTGCATATCCAGTCGTCAAGGAATTAACCAGTCGCAGCAGTAAAAGAGACAACCAGTAGCGAAGCAGTTGACAAATGATATTATGAAGAATTACTGAAGCTGGATGTCAACTGCTGAGCTTAATTCAAATGTTGAATACGACAAAAAGGCCTGCAAAAAGAAAGGACACAAAGGACAATCCCTGTCGGTACTTTACAGAACACATTTGAACGGGAAGATTTTGTGTCCAACGGATTGAATTTAAACAAAGGCTTATATACGAGATGAACGCCATTGAAGAAGAGCTGCTGAGGCCGAAAGAGTATTGTTGAGAGAATTGTTGTTGCACAGAAAAGATAAAATCAATAGAAGACAACAATCAAAGGGAAGATGAACCTGAAGCGAAGTTGTCAACTATTATACTACAGAAAGCTTAATTGCAGTTGACAGCTGAGCTAGTATTAGCTTGTGTAGAGCATTTCCCTAGTGTGTGAGAAACAGATAGTTAAGCGTTTTATTGTAACAATCTCACACACATAGATTCATTCACATTCATTAGTGAATGAATCTCAAAACCAATTCACAATCAGTTACCGTCCAAGCACGATGACGTTAAACTCTGTGTTTGTAGCCTTTCTCACATAGGCGTAAAACAAGTGCTTGAGTGAACATCCGAGGGCTGGTAGTTTCTAGGAGTTCTCGCAGCTGCTGGTTGCGGGATCGGGTTTGTACATGTTGTATAGATCAAATCTTCCAGTGTAACCTTTCGAGGTGGAAGAAGGGGAGACGTAGGACATTGAAGTCCGAACTTCCAGAAACAAATCGATTGACTATTGTATTCTTTAAGCTTTCAGCACTTGCATTTATTTTCAGCATTCACGCATACACAGTTAGCACACACACAGTAAGTCTCGAACAGATTTATGTTGCACATAAATCTGTTTGAGTTGTTTTAAAATATAGGATTCAGTTCTGGTGTTTTCCGCATGTTTTATTAACATATCAGATCTGTCTCCGGTGCTCTGTATTTTAAATGTTCAAGAACCAGAGGTATTGCACCTCATTCTCTAGATAGCAGCGCGCAAAATTGAATTGATCCCATCAGACGTCAACGGTCAACGATGTGAAATCTGATTGAGACCAAATGTTGAAAGAAAATCAGGTATGACGTAGAAGTTTCAGATGTCTTCATGAAATCTGATTCTCAACAAGAGAAATAGGAATCTGACTAAGAAATCAGCGATGTAACATCTGAACGACTTGCAACAATACCAACGATGCCTATCAAACCAGAATCAACTCCTGATTCAACTAGCATCACCAATTTCATGGCGTCGGGTCCAGACATCACCATCCTCTGGGAAAAGAACTTTCATAACTTCGTAAGGAACTGGAATCTGAAATGCTCAGCGTTTTAAAACAATATCCTCATCGTCAACTTCATAAAACACATTTTTTTGAGTTTTAACAGGAATAGTGAACCTGATACATTAAGTATAGTTCAAATCAACATAGACATGAACAGAAACTTATATCGAACATAAACTCAGGCAAGAATTCACAGAGCTGAAAGGAAACAATACATATGCTTTCATGGCGTAGCAAGAATCAGATTTACTTGCCTTAAATTGGAGAAACACGAAACACAGCAGGTCTTAGCAGAAGGTCTCCTCAAGCACCGTGGCGAGCTCCACTGGTTTCTTTTTATGAAAAATGAATATTTTCTAGTAAATTATTGATCTTATAGTCCACAAGGACACAAGCATGGGAGCCTGATTCGTAACAGGGAAATAACACTTGAGTAGGTATGGTGTACCACGCTCACTCCTTAAGATTTTATTAAATCCCCTGTCACTATTTTAATTTATACAAGTGATACACGAATCTGAAAAAGAACCATCCTCCCATCCCAAAACCATTTTTATTTGTGAAATCTGAAAATCGCTCGTCTCGTGCTCGGGGTGACATTTGATCAGACCTCTTCGCCACGACTGAAATCTGAAAATAAGAAATCAGCTTTCAATTAAACAATAAGCTGAAGTATGAAATTTCGAAATGGTCCTTAATTTTAAAAGGACTAGAAATTGTGGTCCTACGGATTTTTGGGGCGCTACAATCTACCCACCTTATAAAAATTTCATCCTCGAAATTTACTTACCGAACAAAACTGGGTAACGACTATGCATATCAGCTTCAGTTTCCCACGTAGCTTCGCGCTCAGTTTGGTTAGACCACTGAACTTTAACCATAGGGATACTACGGTTCCTTAGCTTTCTAGTTTCCCTAAGAAGTATCTTCTCGGGTCTTTCTTCATAGCTCAAGTCTTGTGCTAAGTGAATTGGTTCAGCGCTCAGTATATGCGATGGGTGGGGAACGTACTTCCTTAATGCTGAAACATGAAATACATTGTGCACTGAAGACAGATGTAGCGGCAGTGCTAATCGATAAGCCAACGCTCCCATTTGTCCAGAATTTCATAAGGACCAATATATCTGGGACTCAACTTTCCCTTCTTTCCAAAACGCATCACTCCCTTCATTGGACACTACTTTCAAAAAGACGTGAACACCGATTTCAAAATTCAGAACTCTTCTCCTGTTATCTGCGTAGCCCTTTTGTCTGCTTTGAGCAGCTTTCATCCTTTCCTTAATCTTTCTAACAGATTCCACTGTTTGTTCTACCAGGTCTGGTCCTAAACCATCGCGTTCTCCTACTTCATCCCAGTGAAGAGGTGTTTGCATTTGCGTCCATAAAGAGCTTCGTATGGAGCCATCTTGATAGAAGCTGGGAAACTGTTGTTATAAGCAAATTCCGCTAACGGTAATTTCAGATCCCAACCTTCGGAGAAATCTATGATACATGCTCTGAGTAAATCCTCTAAAATCTGGATCACTCTTTCTGATTGTCCATCGGTTTGGGGATGAAGAGCCGTGCTAAATGTCAATTTCGTTCCCAATGCCCTATGCAAACTCTTCCAGAAGGCTGACGTGAATTTTGGATCCCTATCAGATACTATTGATACTGGAACGCCATGAAGTCTGATGATCTCTTTCACATACAATTCTGCGTATCTACTCACGTCGTAAGTTGTCTTTACGGGCAAAAAGTGAGCAGATTTCGTAAGTCTATCCAGAATAACCCAAATAGAATTAAAACCTTGGTTAGTTCTGGGCAGTCCAACCACAAAATCCATGGCTATACATTCCCACTTTCACTCTGGAATGGGCAAGGATTTCAACATCCCCAACGGTCGCTGATGTTCAACTTTTACCAATTGGCACGTTAAACATTCAGAGACAAATCTGGCAATGTCCCTCTTCATTCCCGGCCACCAATATAACTTCTGGAGATCCTTATGTTAGAGTAAATGCCCAACTAGCCAACTTGTGGCGTGTGGGTTTTATAAACTCTTGTACAAACAGTCTTTATATATGATATTCGCATTCTTTTATATGGCATTCTTTACTTTCATTATGTGTGTAATGATTTACAATTGCGTTGAGTAAAGACATAGAATGCACTAAAACGTATGTTAGATGTGATAGTGGGTATGACGGCTATCATGAAACACATCTAAAATAGTCGCTGTGTATTCTGAACATGTTCCTAGTCGATTGGGCCGTCAAAATGAGGATAAGGCCGCCCGAGTTCGAGACTAGTATCTGCGATGCGAAGTACCATGTTTCATTGGTAGGGAACATTGTGATGTTCTGAGCATGCAGATAGATAGTGACCCGGTGATCTATCGAACTACCCTCCTTCGGACTTTCCAAGTGGTTACCATTTGTCGAGTGGATAAGTCCGAGGTCTTGGTTGTACTGATTAGTCCTCA
>KQ997542.1:126283-143981 GCA_001598015.1 Dorcoceras hygrometricum | reverse complement strand
TAAGGGGATATTTATTCTTAATTGTCAGTTTGTTCAGCTCTCTATAGTCTATACACAGCCTTAGACTCCCGTCCTTCTTCTTAACGAACAAAACAGGGGCTCCCCCTGGTGATGTGCTTGGTCTGATGAATCCTTTGTCCAACAGATCCTGTATTTGCTCCTTCAACTCTCTCATTTCTGATGGAGCAAGACGGTAGGGCGGTCAGGAAACTGGTGCTGCTCCTGGTACCAAATCAATGGCGAACTCCGGCTCCCTATCGCGTGGCCTCGTATATCCTCTGGGAACACTTCTGGGAATTCGTTTACTATCTCAACATCTGAAAGCTGGGGCTTATCACTTGCTGCTAACGACGATAGACTAACCAGATATCCTACCCCACATTTCCTCAAACAACTCTGAGCCTTAAGAGCTGAAATAATTCTAGGGATCTTACCAATCCGGTTGGCCTCGAACGTGAATCAGTCTCCTCTTGGAGGTTTTACCACCACCGTTCTAAGCTTGAAATCTATTATGACTCCATATCTAGTTAGCCAATCCATTCCTAAAATCATGTCGAACTCAGGCATAGGTAAAATAAATAGATCGGCCGTGACCAAATGTCCTTGAAGTCTAAGTTCTAAGTCGCGAAACAGGTCATTAGATATCAGTTCTTCTCCATAGGGTACCGTCACGCAAAATCCCATGGTTACTTGATCAGGTCTGACAGGTAACTTCTTAGCAAAATCTGCTGCTATGAATGAATGAGAGGCACCTGAATCTATCAAGGCTAATGAAGGTAATCCAGCGATCAAAATCTTACAAGTAACCACTGTGGAATCTGGGTTGGGTTGCTCAGTCGTAATGACGTAAGCTCTGCTGGTCACCATCTGCTTCGTCTTCGGGCAGTTCTTAATAACATTCCCTGGCAATCCACATCTGTAACAAACATTTTGTCCCACTCTACAGGGACCAGGGTGATTATTCTGACACTTGGGACACACAGGTCTGTTGCCAATTGCTGGAACCGCGCTAATTGGTTGAACCACCAGAGGTTTCTGCTCCTGAGTTTTCTGTTCTAACGATCGTTGTTGATTCTTATATGGTTTCTTGGGTGGTCGCTGGTCTTTCTGTTGAAAGGCCCGCCTCTTCAGCTGTCGCTCCTCCACAACAGTTTTCCAATCTTGATCAGCTCTCAGAACTTTGTCCACCGCGCTTCTATAATCCTTTGGTTCCACCAGCCTCACATCATGTCTAAGCGCTGGTTTCAGTCCATCGACAAAGTGTCGTAATTTCTCCTTGCGGTCTGCTCCAATCAACGGTACAACATAACATCCTCGTTCAAACTTTCGAACATACTCCTGGACAGACATGTCCCCTTGCTTAATCATTAAGAACTCTCTTTTCAATTCGGATATTTTATACTCTGTGAAGTACTGTTCGAAGAACACTCGCTTGAATTCTTCCCAGGGGAGATTCGTCAAATCTACCGCAAACTTTACTCCTTCCCACCAGAGCATCGCATCATCCCTCAACAAGTAAATCGTGCATCTGGATCTTTCCAAGTCTGGCGTCTTAAGATACTCAAATATCACCTCCATTGATTTAATCCAGCTCTCTGCGACGAACGGATCTGTCGTGCCGCAGAACTCTCTTTGCTTCTGTCTTCGAAATCTTTCCTGAGGGTCATCGTTGCTAGGTCCTCTACTACTAGAAGATTGTCCATTGCCTCTACCCTGCTGTTCTACCAGCAATCTTAGAAGTTGGGCAATACTAGCTTTGCTATCGGGACTGGGTTCATTTTCAGGGGCATTTCTCCTCCCTCTTCCTCGGCCAGACATCTTAATCTATAGCCTGTAATCCACCACATATGAACATCAGAACATGTAAGAATCAAAAGATAAATGCTCTAAAACATAAAAGAAAACTCACTGCCCCAAAGAGACGGTCGACGAAATCTGTTCCAGTGGGGAATGCGTGTGTTTATCTCAGGACCATGCTGTGATGCCCAGACCTCACGGGGTCATGGATTTAAAGAAAAGGAAATAGAAACAGAATGAAGGGCTGAAATGAAAACTGCAAGCTGTATTGCCTTGCAAAATAAAAAAACAAAGTACGAACAGACTTCTAGTAATCAGATTTCATATGTCAAAGTTCGAAATACAAATGCAACTGCGGATTACAACTACTAGAACTCTATCTGAATTCATCATTGTTGTAATAGATCTTAATACAGATTTGTCAAAGACAAAAACATCAATAACATAGCGGAACCGCAGGCTTTCGATAAACACCCACACGCTCCACCCAGTTCAGACTCCACCTCACATATGCTCCGGAACTAACTCACCTTCACCAAGAAAGCTAGTGAGCCTAGGGGCTCAACAAGCAAAACTGAGAATAACAAGAGCACAATATGCATGCAGTTACATTACATAAGACATCATAGTTTAAAGGAAGGAATTAAAACATAAGATCTCATTGTATACATTACTGTGGGGAAAAACTCAGATCCCACAATCAATATTTTCGTCAGACTTATGGCTCAGAAGCTCTCCCAATAGGTCTTGTTGCACTCGATCGAATGACTACTGATATCAGTTACTATATGGTGAAGTCTCAACCAATATGAAGGGGCAATCGACCCGCTCGTCTGCTGCTCACCCTTCCAATATGGACCAGATGTTATCTTTGCCATAAATCATAAAATCTGAACAATTTCTTCCTTTAAACATTATTTGGCTAAAATCAGATCTTAACATCGATGTTTACTTTCATTTAAAATCCATTTTCCATCAAAATCATTTTCATTGAGCATCCAGCTGATTAAAGAAAATAGGGGTCTGAAAGAAACAGTGTTTGGTTACGAGGAAATATTTCAGGTGTAGTAAACAGATGTGATTCGGGGTGCTTTTGCTATTTGGAACCAGATGTCTACCGTGGAAAGACTATCGCTAGCGGAAAACAGATGTTTACTGTATGAGAGTTATCGTTAGCGGAAAACAGATGTCTCTAACGGATGTGTTCGAGGTTGCGGTCAACTCAGATGTCAATGCACTGGATGGAATATTTCAGATGTCGCTAAAGAGTTAGTGTAGTTGGCGTGGAACAGATGTCTCTATAGAAGGGGGTGTACAGGATCAACAACGAACTTTGGTATGGGTCAAACAGATGTCAACGAAGTAACAGTTGAACGACAGCGGATGTCTACAGGGAACTCAACTATTGGGACAATTCGGAGGTCAACAAAATTTAATTGATCCCATCAGACGTCAACGGTCAACGATGTGAAATCTGATTGAGACCAAATGTTGAAAGAAAATCAGGTATGACGTAGAAGTTTCAGATGTCTTCATGAAATCTGATTCTCAACAAGAGAAATAGGAATCTGACTAAGAAATCAGCGATGTAACATCTGAACGACTTCCAACAATACCAGCGATGCCTATCAAACCAGAATCAACTCCTGATTCAACTAGCATCACCAATTTCATGGCGTCGGGTACGCCCAGCGTTTTAAAACAATATCCTCATCGTCAACTTCATAAAACACATTTTTTTTTAGTTTTAACAGGAACCAACAGTGAACCTGATACATTAAGTATAGTTCAAATCAACATAGACATGAACAGAAACTTATATCGAACATAAACTCAGGCAAGAATTCACAGAGCTGAAAGGAAACAATACATATGCTTTCATGGCGTAGCAAGAATCAGATTTACTTGCCTTAAATTGGAGAAACACGAAACACAGCAGGTCTTAGCAGAAGGTCTCCTCAAGCACCGTGGCGAGCTCCACTGGTTTCTTTTTATGAAAAATGAAGATTTTCTAGTAAATTATTGATCTTATAGTCCACAAGGACACAAGCATGGGAGCCTGATTCGTAACAGGGAAATAACACTTGAGTAGGTATGGTGTACCACGCTCACTCCTTAAGATTTAATTAAAAATCCCCTGTCACTATTTTAATTTATACAAGTGATACACGAATCTGAAAAAGAACCATCCTCCCATCCCAAAACCATTTTTATTTGTGAAATCTGAAAATCGCTCGTCTCGTGCTCGGGGTGACATCTGATCAGACCTCTGCGCCATGACTGAAATCTGAAAATAAGAAATCAGCTTTCAATTAAACAATAAGCTGAAGTATGAAATTTCGAAATGGTCCTTAATTTTAAAAGGACTAGAAATTGTGGTCCTACGGATTTTTGTGGCGCTACACTGACATTCTCCAAGAGTGCTTCCAGGAGTTAGAGTGGCTAAGGTCCACTTAAAAACCAACTTCCTAAGACAAAGTAACGTTTTGTCACATTTCCTAAAAATTATCATAAACTAAGTTCCTTCAATTTAATCATTTAACTTTTAATCTTGATATAAATTTTAAATCAAATTTAATTTAATCATGAAACTTTTAGTCTTGATATAAATTTTAAATCAAATTTAAAATGAATGATTTTAATTTTGAAATTTAGTCTCGATAATTTTAAATCAAAATTTGTGGATTCAACAGATATATATCACATATATAATTGGGATGATCGATAAGCAATATCTATGCGATCCGTGGTTTCCAAGCACGGATCAAGGTCCAATCCTAGGTGATATGCAGTATGCAAATGCAATCCTATTACATAAGCTTCCAGTTTTACATGTCTTCGATATTTATATCTTTGATCATCATCTCCACCATCTTCAAAATTATCCTCTCACTAAGTCTAATATTTACATTTAAATATTCATGACAAATAGGGATATATTTTAAAGGGGTGCGAACGGGCCATAAACCATGCCCACTTTGATATGATGTCAACAATATTAAAACCAAAAATGTAAAACCTAGCATATGCCTAACACATTAGGCATGACTCTCGATCACCAAACAACATTATTTATTCAATTAATCCAATTACTTGACATAAATAAAATAATCAAATCTAATTTGATTTTATCCAATAAAATCATATTTTAAATATAAAATCATATTTATAAATAAAATCATAATTTGTTATTTTAATTGCATCAAATAATTTTGGGCTTAAAACAATTTTAGGTCCAATATCTCAAATTTTTTCAAAAATATTTTTGGTCCAACCAAAAAAACCCGATATCAAGTATCGGCCCAAAAACCCATCGAGCCTGCCGGGACAGGCCCGAAAAAACACTAGGAATCAAAGTCTGCCGCCGCATCGCCACCTCGGAACCGCCGCACGCGTGCAACACAGGTAGCGGCCAGCGAAATCAGTACGAGAGTGCACGGGTAGCGGCCAGCGTTCGAAGCGCCCGTCGAGATGTGCGTGCACGATGCGCGTACTGGCCAATGTGCACGCATCTGATGCGTGCGGTTACGCGCATGTGCGGGCGGCAGCTATGTGCGCGCATCTGGTGTGTGCGGCGGGCGACAATGTCCGGCATCTGGTGCGTGCGGCGGGCGGCAGCTACGCCCGGTGCATGCTCGTCGACGGCTCAGCGGTGGCTGCGTGGCGGCGTTGCGGGAATTTTTTTTTTGAAAACAAGATTTTGATGCAATTCAGGCAGATACAATGTATTGACAGATCCGAGCCAAACTCTGATACCACTGTTGGCGCAGCTGCAGATCCTGATCCCGCTCCCGGGGCGCAGCGGAAGTTTAAAATTTTTGGAGCCCGGGAACGGTCAATACACTGAATAATGAATCTAAACATAGATAGGATATTTAGAAGATTACCTTGCTGGCGTCTAGACGCCTCGCTCCGACCACTTCCACGAGTGAATTGGCACTTCAACGGTTGAACAGCTTCGACCTCCTCATCCGGTCCACGACCAGAATCTCAATTCCTTCGTTTGCTTGCATTAGAAAATCAACGAAAGTTTCGCCAATGGAATCTCCTCGTCGAGACGGTCGGAACAACTTCCGACGGCGACGGTGGGCGGCGACGGCGTCAACGGCGGGCGGCATCGACAGCGGGCGGCGATGACGGCGAGGGAAAGGGAGGAGGAGAAGTAAAAATATAACTAAAGGGGTTAAGAGAGTTCTCAACCCAGAGGATTAGTTGTCAATACAACTTTTGGTGCGAGTAAAATGAATACCCCAAGGCCCATATTTATAGATTTTTCATGGGCTTAAACAGGTTAATGGGCCTGTGTCGAACCCAGACCCAGTGAACATTGGTTTCAAGTCCATCGTTGTGGCTTCATCATAATCCTGATCGACGATCGGATCGGACCGATCTACACAGTTTACAAAAATGAACATTGTGATGTGAAAATAATTTTTCAGACCACCTAATCAAAAATAGCAGTTAGGCCCCTATCAGCTTTAAGGATAGTCATACTAGTCCAAGCCAATTTAAGAAAATCACATTTCCACCCCCGATTAGTTTTATGAAGTCACACTTCCATCCTTCCTCCTACTATACTCAACAAATTGAGCTTAATTTTCGTACGGAAATTGAGAAACCAGTACTTGTGTGACCCTCAATGGTTCAGGGATACAACTAGCAACATCGCCCCATGATCCCCTAGGTATCACTGACAGTGCCTGCAAGAACCAGTCGGTCATGGTTAGCATACAGTACAGTCCTTTCAACTCAAATATCCCGATCGGATCAACGATCATTGATAAATCGAGAGTCGCTAGAGATCCGATAGTCATGCATACATCTTGGAGATCAAATAGTGGCATCGCATGTGTTACTAGGTAAACTCATTTATGGCCAGAGATTTGTCACACTATTATCTCCTCATATAGCATAGTATATCCATGCACAAGGGTGAGCGGTGAATGCTCGACAACGAAGCATCGACTCCTACATGCATCCGGACCTCATCCAATCCCGCCACCTGATGACCCCAACTGAGTCGATAAACGGGTCAAAGCGAGGCACCTATCATGTAGAGTCTCAATCACGTTTGGCATAATAAGGACTAATCGGTACAACCAAGACCTCGGCGTTAATCCACTCGACAAATGATATCACTTAGGAAAGTCTGAGCGAGGGTAGTTCAATAGATCACCAGGTCACTATCCATCTGTATGCTCAGAACATCACTATGTTCCCTCACAATGAAACATGGTACTTTGCATGGCAGATGATAGTCTCAAGCTCGGGCTGCCCTTATCCGATTTTGGACGGCCCAATCGACTAGAAACTAGTTTAGAATACACAGTTTCTATTAGATGTGTTTCATGATAGCCATCATCCACTATCACATCTAACATACACTATAGTGCATTCAAGGTCTTTATCCAACAATTGTAATCATAATAATGAAGATAAAGAATGTCATAAAAGAATGTGAAATTCATAAATAAAGATTGTTATACATAGAGTCAACAAGAACCCACACGCCACAAGTTGGCTAGTTGGGCACCTACTCTAACAGAACAATGACGAGGGTTAGAGAAAATATCTGTCGGGAACTCTCTGGTGAGGATAAGGAGATGTGTGGTCTCAAATGACTAAGTGTTGGTCAACGAGAGGGTATATATATACTCACGCTCGACAGATCACGGCTACAGTGGTATCAGATTAGCTCACAACATTGTATTCAGCCCAGCTTACAGCTCAGCACGCACGAACAAACAAGCTCTCGCTTCCAATAGCTCGCACTCTCTACAGACCACGCTCTCAACAGATCACACTCTCGCTTTAGCTCTCGCGTAAGATACAGCTTACAAACCACACTCAGCTCTCGCGCAAACAGATCGCCCGCCCTCCAGCACAGGAGTGAAGACCAGCTCTCACCTCAAACCTATCCGTTACAACAGCTCACTCCATGAACAGTAGAACAGATCATGCCAGCAGATCAGATCACGCTCTCTACGAAAAATCTGATCATCTTATCTGCTCACCACTGACCCAAAAGCTATCAACAACCTTCCCTCAAAGATGTTCTACATTATCAACCTACGCCAGACTGGTTTTACCACACAGCTCGGACCTACCACGACCTGTCTACTTAACTCAAGACATTAGACACATCCCTAAACTGAATCCAGTTTTCATCTCACAGCCGAAACTGCGAATAGAGAGCTGTTTCACTGCCAACACACCTAAGATAGATCGGGTCACACGAGCTTAGCACAGGGTAAACTGCAAAGTACCACCAGACAGCTCGCGCTACCTCAGGTCAGATCGTGCCCGAGCCATCAGCTCAGGATGCTCCATCAAGCTTACGGCAACCAAAACAGCCCACGATGCTCTCAGCTCGCAGCACCTAAGCTTGGAACAGCTTGTGACATCTAAAGCGGCACAGCTCACAGCAACAATCCAGATCACGTACTGACCAACTTACACGAACTAAATAGTTTTCGCCAAAGCTGAACCTATAAATAGCTCTCGCACGATCTGATGACCACAAACAGCTCTGGCCCAAGCTGATGACCACAAACAGCACTTGTCTACATGGACTATACTACCAGCTTACGCCTATGCTAAAATCTTCGAACGACGCGGTACAATCATCCCTCAGCTCATGGCACCAAGAACATCCCTAAGCTGAACTCAGCTTATGCTCATACAGCGAAATCCTCATGTTGTTTGCCTCTACGCTGTTATCCCCAAAACAGCTCACGGCAAAAGACTCAATCCAGCACAATGAAGAATTTCAGCTCAGAACTGATCCACTCAGATCAGCTCGTGATCTGAGATCAGGATAGAGCATTCAACTCAGCTTACGATCTCCAAAACAGTAAGCGCTTCCAAACTCAGCTTACACTGCTCAGCTCACGTCGACTAGCTCATGTCGCGTACTCTCTTCTCAGCTATGAGTACGTAGATTAGCTTAGAGTACTCAACTCTGTACTTGGCTCTGCATCGCTAAGGTCATCTTGCGATGCTCTATTCAGCTTTTGCTGTCTCAACCAGACGACGAAGCTTTCTGATCAGCCCACGCACCCAGGTCTCAGGGTACGTACTCGTACCAGCTTGCAAGGGTCAACCCAGCTCTCAAGAGTCAATTCAGCTTGCGACGCTGCTTCCAAAACAGACATCAGCTCAGACGCTGCACTGGAATGGTTCATGCTACAGTAGCAACAACACAGCTCACATGCCCAGCATGACTAAACAAATCACAAGGCTCATCTGTCATCTTGCACCGATCTGGTCCAACTCGCGTAACTACACAGCAAGCTTTTAAGCTGAATCTCTCAAACTACACAGCAAGCTTTTAGGCCCTTTTTCGTTTGCACTTAATCACATGACTACTGAATTCAGTATCTAGCATATAGCTCATATGAAAGGGCATCTGACACACAGTCAGTTGCTCACCTTTCCGTTTGAAAGGGCATCTGACACACAGTCAGCTGCTCACCTTTCCATATCGACCGTCTGCTATCTTTGCCATAAATCCTTAAATTGAAACATTCTTCCTTTTAAACACATAGCTGGTTGAAATCAGATTTTGAAATCAAAGTTCGGGTTCACAGTGCTTTCGAAATTCTTTCTTTAAAATTCTTTAAAACTCTTACTGAGTATCGGGTTCACCTACTGAACTTATCGCTGGAAAAGAAACAGACGCGACAAAGTGGAACTATACTGGGAAACAAACCAGATCTTTACCGTTCACCGTTATCGCTAAAAGGGAATGAACAAATTCAGCTGTAAGGATGTTTGCTAACAGGACTAAACAGACGTCATCGAAAGTGACAGTTGAACAATCAGCTATTGGTATGTATGAATCAGTCACAAGACACTGGAACCAGTCGCAAGAAAACCAGTCGCAAGCAACAGTAAACCAGTCGGAAGACACAATAAATACGCTAACTTTAAAACCAGTCGCAGTGAACAGTGCCTCAAAAGAACAGTGCAACTGCTGGATTTAAAATAACGAAACACGACTGCTGGTTTCTTAACAAAGGAAGGCACCTGCTGGTGAACAGCGCATCGACTGAATTTTAACTGGGAAATGCATCTGCTGATTTCTCGCTAAGAAGCACCTGCTGGTTTCCTGCTGGTTTCTCGCTAAGAAGAACCTGCTGGTTTCTCACTAAGAAGCACCTACTGGTTTCTCGCTAAGAAGCACCTGCTGGTTTCTCGCTAAGAAGCACCTGCTGGTTTCTCCAGGAACCAAAATATGACTATAACTTGGTGTTGTAACATTCAAACGACGACTACGCTACCAGATGTTGCCTATTAAATCAGACTTAACTTCTGATTCGACTAGCAACTTCGATTACATAGCGTCAAGTTCAAACATTACCATTCACCAGAAGAAAGAACATTCTTAAACATACGGGAATCAAAGCTAACTTCATCGTACTTTAAAACATCTAACTTTCTTAAAACATCTGGGAGACTTGGATGCAAATGACATCAGCTGAAGCGAAGACTACTGCTTCAAAGATGAAATTCACCAGAAGAATTTTCCTGATCATGGAATCACTTAAACCCGACTGCTCAGCGTTTTGTTTTTAAAACAACATCATCTTCTTTATCGAAGCACTCTGTAAAAGCTTTGAAATAGAAGCATAACTTTGAACCCGTCATTATTTAATTTTCTTAAACATGTTTAAACATGAACATAACTTATCGTTAACATAAACAGGCAACAATCATGCACTGGAACAATATATATGCTTTAAAATGGCGTAGAAAGAATCAGCCTTACTTGCCTTTACTGCGAAACACAAGAGCAGCCGATCTCAACAGGAGTTCTCCACAAGCACCACCACGAGCACCTTGAAGTTTTTGGAGAAAAGAGGGAAATTTCTGGACAACAACGAAACTTTCTTGCTTACAAAAACAATCATATACGAGATATGATTTGTAGTAGGTATTAACACTCGAGTAGGCATGGGATCCTACCAACCCGTGTCCTTTTCAAAAGAATTTGTCAAATACTCCTTACCACTGTTTTGCATTTGAAAACTTTACCAAAACTTTTTAAAATGAACTATTTTTGTCCAACTGATGGCATTTCAAACCAAAAGCTGAAATATGCTCGTGTTTGCGCTCGGGCGACAGCTGCCTGGAAACCTTCCGCGTCACGCCTCAAAACAACAACTGAAAATCAACTTTTTAAAACAATTAAAATTAACTTAAGGCTGAAACTGCAATATCAAATAGACCATTAAAATAAAAAATGCTCAAATATGTGGTCCTATGGATTTTTGGGGCGTTACATAAGGATTTAGAATTTGTGTTCTTATGGATTTTGGGGCGTTACAATTCTACCCACCTTACAAATCTGGGTAACGACTATGCATACCATCTTCCGTTTCCCACGTAGCTTCTCGTTTGATTTGATTCGACCACTGAACTTTAACCATGGGGATGATACGGTTCCTCAGCTTTCTAATATCCCTAAGAAGGATCTTCTCAGGTCTTTCTTCATAGCTCAAATCTGGTGCTAAATGAACTGGTTCAGCGATCAATATGTGCGATGGGTGGGGAACATACTTCCTTAAAGCTGATACATGAAATACATTATGCACTGAAGATAGATGAGGCGGCAGTGCAATCCGATAAGCCAATGTTCCTACTCTGTCCAGAATTTCATATGGACCTATGTATCTGGGACTCAGTTTTCCCTTATTTCCAAAACGCATCACTCCCTTCATTGGAGCTACTTTCAAAAAGACGTGATCACCAACGTCAAAACTTAGTTCCCTTCGTCTATTGTCTGCATAGCTCTTTTGTCTACTTTGAGCTGCTCTCATCCTTTCCTTTATTTTTCTAACAACATTCATCGTCTGTTCTACCAGATCTGGCCCTAGCCATCTCGTTCTCCTATCTCATCCCAATGAAGAGGCGTTCTACATTTACGTCCATATAGAGCTTCGTATGACGCCATTTGGATGGAAGCTTGGAAACTGTTGTTATACGCAAATTCCACCAACGGTAGTTTCAAATCCCAACTTTCTGAGAAATCTATAATACATGCTCTGAGTAAATCCTCTAAAATCTGGATCACTCTTTCTGATTTTCCATCGGTTTGGGGTGAAAGGCTGTACTGAATGTCAACTTTGTTCCCAAAGCTCGATGCAGACTTTTCCAAAATGCAGACGTGAATTTGGAATCCCTATCAGACACAATCGACAATGGAACACCGTGAAGTCTGATGATTTCTTTCACATACAAATCTGCATACCTACTCACGTCGTAGGTTGTCTTCACCGGCAGGAAGTGAGCAGATTTCGTAAGTATATCTACAATAACCCAAATAGAATTATAACATTGAGCGGTTCGAGGCAAACCAGTCACAAAATCCATGGCAATACATTCCCACTTCCACTCTGGAATGGGCAATGGCTTCAACAACCCAGCTGGTCTTTGGTGTTCGGCCTTCACCAGCTGACAAGTTAAACATTCCGAGACAAATCTGGCGATGTCTCGTTTCATCCCTGGCCACCAGTACAACTGCTGGAGGTCTTTATACATTTTAGTACTCCCTGGATGCACAGAGTATGGGGCTGTATGGGCTTCTTCCATCAAATCTGATCTCAAAGTATCCACTTGCGGCACCCAAATTCTTCCTTGAAATCTGATTACGCTACCGTCTAAAAAATAGAGGTTGCCGCCTCTTTCCCTATCTTGCTTAACCCACTTCTGTAGTTGCTCAGCCCTCAGCTGACCCTCACGAATTTGGTCCAACAAATTTGATCTCACTGAGGTATCAGCTACGACTGAATTGCAGCTGCTGGGTACCAGCTCTAAGACAAACTTCTCAATATCAGATACCAATGGTTTTCGGATGATGAGTTGTGCTAGTCCAACAGACTTTCTACTTAAAGCATCAGCAACCACGTTAGCCTTGCCTGGATGATAGCTGATCGTGCAGTCATAATCCTTCACCAGCTCCAGCCATCTCCTCTGCCTCATGTTTAATTCTTTTTGGGTGAAGAAATATTTCAGACTTTTGTGATCTGTGAATATCTCGCACTTCTCCCCATACAAATAATGCCTCCAAATATTTAAGGCAAATACAACTGCTGCCAGCTCCAAGTCGTGAGTGGGATAATTCTTTTCGTGATTTTTCAGCTGTCGAGAAGCGTAGGAAATTACTCTATGATCTTGCATCAAAACAGCTCCTAATCCCAACTTCGACGCATCTGTGTAAATAATAAATTTCCCCTGATCAGACGGCATAGTTAGCACAGGAGCTTCAATCAATGCCTGTTTCAATTGCTCAAAGCTGACTTGGCAGTCGGGGGTCCATTCAAATTTGCTCAACTTTCTAGTCAGCGATGTTAAGGGAACAGACATTTTCGAAAATCCCTTAATAAAGCGCCTGTAATATCCCGCTAACCCCAGAAAACTCCTAAATTCTGAAACAGAGGTTGGTACCGGCCATTCGCGAACGGCTTCCACCTTCGCTGGGTCTACTTCCAATCCGTCTTTGGATATAATATGCCCGAGAAAACAAACATTTTCCAGCCAAAAGTCACACTTGCTAAACTTGGCGAACAGCTGCTTGTCTTTCAAAATCTGAAGCACTGTTCTTAGGTGGTTTGCGTGCTCTAGTCTATTCTTGGAGTAAACCAAAATATCGTCAATAAACACAACTACAAACTGATAAACACAACTACAAACTGATCTAGAAAGGGTTGGAAAACTCTATTCATCAAGTCCATAAAAGCTGAGGGGGCGTTAGTAAGTCTGAAGGGCATTACCAAAAATTCATAATGACCATATCGTGTTCTAAAGGCTGTTTTGTAAAAGTCTGCTGGTTTTATCTTCAATTGATGATAACCAGACCTCAAATCAATCTTAGAGAAAACTACCGATCCCTTCAACTGATCAAACAGATCCTCAATTCTAGGAAAGGGATACTTATTCTTAATCTCAAACTGATAAACACAACTACAAACTGATCTAGAAAGGGTTGGAAAACTCTATTCATCAAGTCCATAAAAGCTGAGGGGGCGTTAGTAAGTCTGAAGGGCATTACCAAAAATTCATAATGACCATATCGTGTTCTAAAGGCTGTTTTGTAAAAGTCTGCTGGTTTTATCTTCAATTGATGATAACCAGACCTCAAATCAATCTTAGAGAAAACTACCGATCCCTTCAACTGATCAAACAGATCCTCAATTCTAGGAAAGGGATACTTATTCTTAATCGTCAGCTTATTCAACTCTCTATAGTCTGTACACACAGCCTTACACTCCCGTCCTTCTTGTTGACGAACAAAACAGGGGCTCCCCATGGTGATGTACTTGGTCGAATAAAGCCCTTGTCTAGCAGCTCTTGTAATTGCTCTTTTAATTCTTTCATTTCTGATGGAGCAAGACGATAAGGTGGTCTAGAAATTGGTGATGCTCCCGGCACTAAATCAATTGCGAATTCCAATTCCCTATCAGGTGGCAGTCCGCATATGTCTTCTGGAAAGACCTCGAGGAATTCGTTCACTACTTCAAGATCTGAAAGTGAAGGTTTACTGGTAGCTACTAAAGAGGATAGACTTATCAAGAATCCTAATCCTCCTTTCCTCAAACAACTCTGCGCCTTGAGAGCTGAAATAATCCGAGGGATTTTACACATCTGACCAGCCTCGAACGCGAACCAGTCTCCTCTTGGAGGTTTCACCACTACGGTTCTAAGCTTGAAATCTATCACAACTCCGTATTTAGTCAACCAATCCATTCCTAGAATTAGATCGAACTCAGGCATCGGTAAAACAATTAAATCAGCAGTAACTGAATGCCCTTGAAGTCTAAGTTCTAAGTCACGAAACAAGTTATGGGATACCAGCTCTTCCCCAGAGGGCACTGTTATGCAAAATCCTATAGTCACCTGGTCTGGTCTAACAGGTAATTTCTTAGCAAAATCTGCTGCTATAAATGAATGCGTAGCGCCTGAATCTATCAGAACTAAAGAGGGAATTCCAGCGATCAAGATCTTACCCGTAGCCACTGTAGAGTCTGGATTGGCTTGCTCAGTCGTCATGACGTAAGCTCTACTGGTCACCAACTGTTTCGTCTTCGGGCAGTCCTTAATAACATGCCCTGGCCATCCACATCTGTAACAAACATCCTGTCCCTTTCTACAAGGACCAAGGTGGTTCTTCTGGCACTTGGGGCACTGAGGTCTACTGCCGACTGCTGAAACCGCGCTAATGGGTTGCACAGGTTTCTGCTCCTGAGGCTTCTGTTCCTGCGACCGCTGCTGATTCTTATATGGCTTCTGGGGTGGTCGCTGGTCTTTCTGTTGAAAGGCCTGTCTCTTCAGCTGTCGCTGTTCCACAACAGCTTTCCAATCTTGATCAGCTCTTAGAGTCTTGTCCACCGCTCCTCGATAAATCCTTTGGTTCTACCAGCCTCACTTCATGCCTGAGCGCTGGTTTCATCCATCGACAAAATGTCGCAATTTCTCCTTAGGATCAGCTCCAATCAACGGTACAAAAATAACACCCTCGTTCGAACTTTCGAACATATTCCTGGACAGTCATGTCCCCTTGCTTGATCATCAAGAACTCTCTTTTCACGATATTACAACTACTGAACTCTATTTGAATTCATCTTTGTTGTAACGGATCTCAATATAGATTTGACTAAGATCAAAGACAACAAAAATAACAAGTACAAAATGAACATCGCGGAAACGCAGGCCTTCGATAAACACTAGCACGCCGCTACTGGTTCAAACTCCACCTCCCATCTGCTCCGGCGCGGACTCACCTGCACGAAGAAAGCTAGTGAGCCTAGGGGCTCAACAAGCAAAACTGAAAGTAACAAAGCACAATATATGCAGGCTCATTACATAAGACATCATAGTTTAAAGGAAGTCATAAAACATCGTTCGTCGTAAACGTCTGTTCTTGGAATAAAATCAAATCCCAGTGTTATCATTTTCGTTAGACTTATGGCTCAAAAGCTCTACTTAGGTCCCGTTGCACTCGATCGAATGACTACTGATATCAGTTACAATATGGTGAAATCTCACCCAATATGATGGGCAACCGACCCTCTCGTCTGCTGCTCGCCCTTCCAATTTGGACCGTCTGTTATCTTTGCCATAAATCCTAAAGTCTGAACATTTTCTTCCTTTAAACATCTACTGAACGGAATCAGATCTTAACATCAGGGTTCACTTCATTTTAAATCATTTTCCATCAAAACATTTTTTTTCACTGAGCATCCAGTTGAGATATAGGAAACCAGTTGTTGGAATAAACGGTCGTTGGATACAACCAGTCGTTGGGTACAACCAGTCGCTGGAAGAAATCAGACGTTGGGCACTTAGGGAAAAGAATCGGTCGCAACATGGGAATCGGTCGCAACATGGGAACCAGTCGCAATGAACAGGAACCAGTCGCAAGACAAGAACCAGTCGCAATGAACAAGAACCAGTCGCAAGATAGGAACCAGTCGCAATGAACAGGAACCAGTCGCAAGACAAGAACCAGTCGCAATGAACAGGAACCAGTCGCAATGAACAGGAACCAGTCATAAGACAGGAACCAGTTGCAATGAACAAGAACCAGTCGCAAGACAGGAACCGGTCGCAATGAACAGGAACCAGTCGCAATGAACAGTGCAACTACTGAATTTACAACGGAATGTAACTGCTGGAATGAACAGTATTTTGACTTGGTGTTATAACATCAAAACAACAACCACGCTATCAGTTATTGTTTATCAAACCAGACTTTATACTGATTCAACTAACAACTACCGAATACATAGCATCAAGTTCTGATATTATCATCCACCCGGAAGAGAAGGGAGAACTTTGCAACTTTACGATGAAATAGAAACCTGAAATGCTCAGCGTTTTAAAATAACATCAACATCTTCAACATCCACTCCGTAAAATACATTTTTGAGTTCCAAACATAACCCACTGTAAACCCGAACACTAAACATTCATATCAATATCAGCAGAACATGAACAAAGGCTGATATTAAACATAACTTAGGCAAGAATCATGAAACGAAACAAGAACAATACACATGCTTTCATGGCGTAGAAAGAATCAGATTTACTTGCCTCAATAAGAAGAAATCACGAGATACAGCAGGTCACGAACAGAGAGTCCTCCCGAGCGCGACGATAAGCTTCCTATTTTCTTTGATGCAAAAATGAGTATTTTCTTGCAAATGAATGAACTTATAGCTCACAAGGACAACGGCATGGGGTCTGATTTGCGACAGGGAGAAATACTTGAGTAGGCATGGTAAACCATGCGTACTTCAGAAAATTTTACTTAAAATTCCCTGTCAATATTTTGATTTGTAAAAGTACTATCCAAAATCTGAAGCTTAACCATTCCCTCATCCAACATCATTTTATTTGCAAAGTTTGAAAATTTCTTGCCATGCTCGGGTGGCGGCTGATCGGATCTCTGCACCTTATGAATTCTGAAAATTAGAAACCAGCTATTCGAACAAATAAACAATGCTGAAATCTGAAATTAGAAATGGGTTCTCAAATTATAAGGATTTAGAATTTGTGGTCTTATGCATTTTGGGGCGTTACAATTCTACCCACATTATAAAAATTTCGTCCTCGAAATTTACTTACCGAACAAATCTGGGTAACGACTATGCATACTAGCTTCCGTTTCCCACGTAGCTTCTCGTTCGGTTTGATTCGACCATTGAACTTTAACCATTGGGATGCTTCTATTCCTCAGCTTTCTAATCTCCCTAAGAAGGATCTTCTCAGGTCTCTCTTCATAGCTTAAATCCGGTGCTAAGTGAACTGGTTCAGCGGTCAATATGTGCGATGGGTGGGGAACATACTTCCTTAAAGCTGATACATGAAATACATTATGCACTGAAGATAGATGAGGCGG
>KQ997542.1:95389-125527 GCA_001598015.1 Dorcoceras hygrometricum | reverse complement strand
AGAAGAAGATGTATCATGCCTTGAAGTCTCACTATTGGTGGGAAGGTATGAGGAATGACATCTCCCGATTTGTAGCTTGTTGTTTGAATTGCCAACAGGTCAAGGTCGAGAGAATGAGACCTGGTGGATTGCTACAGAGTTGAGAAATGTCTCAATGGAATTGGGAGCACATCGCCATGGATTTTGTGACTCATTTACCTCGATCGAATAGGGGATGTGATGCGATTTGGGTTGTTGTTGACAGGCTTTCGAAATCAGCCCATTTCATTCCCTATGACGTGAGGTGTTCAATGAAGAAGAAGGCGAAGTTG
The DNA here is from genome assembly GCA_001598015.1 of Dorcoceras hygrometricum. NCBI lineage: Eukaryota > Viridiplantae > Streptophyta > Magnoliopsida > Lamiales > Gesneriaceae > Dorcoceras > Dorcoceras hygrometricum. The sequence goes on along the minus strand of KQ997542.1, from coordinate 125,216 downwards.
TATATCGACCAAGAAGAAGATGTATCATGCCTTGAAGTCTCACTATTGGTGGGAAGGTATGAGGAATGACATCTCCCGATTTGTAGCTTGTTGTTTGAATTGCCAACAGGTCAAGGTCGAGAGAATGAGACCTGGTGGATTGCTACAGAGTTGAGAAATGTCTCAATGGAATTGGGAGCACATCGCCATGGATTTTGTGACTCATTTACCTCGATCGAATAGGGGATGTGATGCGATTTGGGTTGTTGTTGACAGGCTTTCGAAATCAGCCCATTTCATTCCCTATGACGTGAGGTGTTCAATGAAGAAGAAGGCGAAGTTGTATATCGACCATGTGGTTAGATTGCATGGAGTGTCGGTTTCGATAGTGTCTGATAGAGATCCAAGATTCCCGATTCTGGAAGAACTTGCAAGCAGCGATGGGATCAAGATTGGCTATGAGTACTGCTTATCACCCTCAGACAGATGGCCAATCCGAGAAGACCATTCAGATTTTAGAAGACATGTTGCGAGCTGTTGTGTTGGATTTCAGTGGTGGCTGGCAGAATTCCTTATCCTTAGTGGAATTTTCTTATAACAACAGCTACCAGGTGACTATCGGAATGGCTCCATTCGAAGCTTTGTATGGTCGCAAGTGTAAGATCACCTATCTGTTGGGAAGAGATTGGTGAGAAACAGCTGTCTACTCCTGAATTTGTGCAGCATATGAAAGACCAGATTGAGTTGATTCGGAGTAGAATGAAAGCTGTTCAAGATAGACATGTCAGTTATGCTAACAGGAGACGAGACCAATTGGAGTTTGAGGTTGGTGATCGCGTGTTTCTCCGAGTTTCTCCTTTCAAGAGCGTGATGAGGTTCAGAACTAAGGGTAAATTGGCTCCTAAATTTGTTGGTCCATTTGATATTATTGAGATGATTGGATCCTTGGCTTATAGATTGAGGCTGCCTGATGAGTTAGCAGCGATGCATGATGTGTTTCATGTATCAATGTTGAGGACTGATGAAGTTGGGCTGGATTCTACCCTGAGTTATGTGGAATATCCAGTGTAGATTCTGGATAGAAAGGAGAAGCGGCTGAGGAATAATATTATACCGTTGGTGATGGTCCAATGGAGTAAGCACGGTAGAGAGGAAGCTACCTGGGAAGTTGAAGAAAATATGAGACAAGAATGGTCTCATCTGTTTGAGGGTTGACAGTAGCATTCCAGGTAACTTCTGTCTTGTTGATTTCGTGTTTTGAATTGATTTGTGCCCATGAATTGTGGTTTTGTTTAGCATTGTTTAGCGTAGCGAAGACAGATCTGAGATAGAGGAGTCAGATCTGAGTTAGCGCTAAGATCTGAATAGCGCTAAGATCTGAATATGTCGGTGATTGACTTTCATTGTAGTTTGACTGGGGGTTTTAAATATAAGTGTCGATCAACACTTAGCCATATTCGAGCTCGATATTTTCTTATCTTCTTCCCCGAGAACCCTCGACTAGTACTGTTCATTCGAACCCTATTTCTTGAGATTGTCGTCGATTTACGCCGCCGTTTGGAGCAAGGCTAGTGGCGCTGAGTTCGTCTTCTTTAGGCATTTCGATTGGTACCAGTTTGGGGCTTTAGATCGGTGAGTAGAGAGGTTGGAAGTTTTTGCAGGGTTCGACACTTTCGCGAATTGAGGCCGATAGTTTCTTCGTTCAGATTTGAGTTTTCGAATTTGAGCTTCTAGGCAGCTTTTGTTAAGCTTCGCCATGAGATTTTAAGGCAGCAGACCTGAGCTGGTAGCTGGTGCCCTGAATTTGTAAAATCTCTTGAGGTATTAGCTACTGAGATTTGAAAGGTACGAATTGAGCTTATTTAAACAGCATTGGACATAAGTATGTGAATATTCCAGCGTGATCGGAATGCTGTGATTTGGGTGTTTACGTGAACAGATTTGGCTGATTTTGCCTTGTGATTTTCTGTTCTGGTTACGACATGATTTATGTATGCTGTTGAATTTAAATTCTTGGCATTCATGCATACATATTGAGCCTGATATTCGATTGATGACCTGAGTCGAGCTAGCATTGTGACCGGCCGGCTGAGTTGTCAAGCCTGAAAGTCAAATGCTATCATCGGGGTGGTGGTCGACTGAGTTGTCGCGCCTGAAGACCACTGAGTTGTGATGATTGACGGACCTGAAGATCACGGACCGATGATTTCCACCGGCTGATTGGATGTGCGTGGTGTAGAGGCTCACTTGAGATTTTCCAGCTGGGTTCTTGGCCTTGATGACCGATTTTCCTTGATAGCCTCATGCATATCATGATGTGAATATTGCATGTTTTATGCACTGTTGTTTTATGAGTGCTCTTCGTACTAAGGTTTGACCTCGTTTCTTTTCCTTGTCTTTGGGATGCGGTTGTCTGTGTTGGCCATTGCAGATTCTTCAGGTAACCAGACTGGGTAGAGTGGAGCTTTAGCTGGTCGATCCCCATTTTTGATTTGAGTCAGTTATATGTATGTATATAGTGAGATATTGAGCCAGGGGATATCCTGTGCCTATGTTATTTGGGGATTTGTAGTTGATGTACTATTTGTCGTTTACATGTTGTGTTGTTGAGTTTTGAATTAAACTCCTTATTTTGAGTATGATGTATTTTGAAATGATATTTTGGATAAGGCCTAATTCGAAGAAAAATTTTTAAGCCCAAATTTTAATGCTTACGCATAAATGTGATTAATTGAGTAATTAATCTGTGATTAGCGCACCGGGCCTGACAAATCACCTTGCACCTCTAAGATCAACACTAAATATCAGAACATCTCACACTGGTGCTAATCTAAACAGCCACCCGAAGCCATTTCCTCTATCAGCTTAGCACGGATCCTAAAATCAGCTGTCGCCTGAGTTGATCCATCTCAATCGATACTCCCTAAGCTGATTGATCTCGATTAGTTAACCACTAATCTGGACTGATTAGGCCGTTAATCATCTCGATTAATTACGGTCCTCACATGCTCAATTTTCCATGCAACCTCTTGGTACCGACGATCACTCCCCGCCTCTTTTGAGGCCCAGGCGTCACATGCCCACCAGCTTCCGCTTGGTTCATCCCCGAATCACACCGTACTAAGAGAGGTCGGCTCTGATAATAATTGTAACGCCCTAGATTCAACGACTGTCCCCATTGCACATCGTATTTTGTCTGCACTCACACGCACCTTAAGAAATTTCCCAGGTGGTCACCCATCGCAAAATCTTCCCAGGTCAAGCATGCTTAACTTTGGAGTTCTTCAGTATGAGCTACCGAAAAGAACATGCACATTGTTGATGTGAGTAGTACCAATTAAATCTGATAAGCTTACCTCAACTAACCTCAACTACATTTATAACTTCCCAGTATCGGAATCACTCATTCCAGTGTGGGATCGGTTCATTAATGTATTCCTTCGACTAGAAGCCTGCCAGGAGCCGCTCATTGTCCTTGCAACCTCTTGACACCGACGATCTCTCCCCACCCTCTTTTGAGCCCCAGACGTCACATGAGTATTCTAACACCCGAAGATTTTTCTACCTAAATCGCATGTCTTAGTGTTTTTATTTCTACGTATAGTATTATTTTCATACCATGACCTTTCTATGATGTTTATTAGAATAATTTAACGATAATTTGTTTTAAAATTTTAGCTCAAATGTTTCGAGACCGGAAAGGAGGAAGTGAGAACACCGAGGTAAAGTCGATTTTCATAATTAATTTTTAAGATTCCTCCATAGGCCTTCGAAGATTTTTATAGTGATAAATTTTAATTCTATTTATCATTTTTAAATATCTTCAAAGTTAGGAATTTATTTGGGGAATTAGGGAATTCATGTATACGATTATGTTAAAAATAAGTATAACTTTTATTAGTAAAATGACAACATTTGTACACTCATAATTTCATTAGTAAAAAAACAAGTTTTCTCCTCCTAATGTAGCCACCATTTTCGAAAATTGAAGGTAAAAAACAAGTTTTCTCCTCCTAATGTAGCCACAATTTTCGAAAATTGAAGGTAAGAAAGGAGTCTTTGTTTAGCACTTTTGTTCACACAAGCAGTTCCTTTTGTTAAAAACTCCATTTTTCATTTGAAAAGGCTGCTGGAAGTACAACTGTATACAACAGATCATAGCATAGATCATCTTTCGGTAGAAACGAAGCACAAGCGTAGAACAGCTCGGACGACTGGTTGGTCAACTCAGATTAGTAAACAACACAACTTAGAACAGTCAGGCGAAATTATGAAAGTCAACCAAGGTCAACTCAATTTAGGATAATCAGACTAGATCACAAGCTTAGAGCAGCTCAGAGGAGAAAACAGCTCGCGCGCTCAAAACACTCAAAAGATGGAAAATAGATCACGCGCTTGGAACAACTCACAAACTTAAAGAAAAGAAACAATCAGCTCAGCTTAGAGTAACGAGTCATATCGCAGTTCAAATCGACTCGGGGAAAAATCAGATCGCGAACTTAAGATCGATTCGGGGAAAATAAGCCTACAAGAGTGTAAACTGGAACAGCTCGGGGATCAAGGTACGAACTGAAATCATCGAACGAATCGTATGAGATTAGAATAACAACAGGATACTGAAAACAGCTTGGAGAAGTTCGAACAGATTAACTAAGCTTATCAGATCAGAATAGAGTTCTAATTAGACCAGCTTTGCCTATCAGCTCAGAACCTCATCCTTAGCCATCCAGCACGTGTACTGAAAACAGCTTGGAGAAGTTCGAACAGATTAGCTAAGATTATCATACCAGAACAACACTCTAACTAGACCAACTCCTCCTATCAGCTCAGAATCTCATCCCTAACCATCCTGCATGGCTTATTCTTTATAAACACACAGAGAACCCTAGTGTGAAGCTACTTTCGTACAACCCAGAAATTTGAAGAGACACAACTCAACCATCACATAAACTCTTTTGTCAAACATTTGAGAACTTAAAACCATTTTCGAAACCGCTGAAAGCGTACAGATCCTAAAATCAATTGAAAGACCTTTAAACGTTACTCTGAACTTTGAAACACAACGCAACCAAAAAGCAAACAAAACGAAAGAAGCGAACAATAATATGCTTTCACAGAAGCAGCAAGAAACATAGTTTACTTGCCTTACGCTGAACGACAAGTCGCATAGAACAGCTCCGGCTTTAAATATCTCACAAACACGATCGAAAAGCTTTTAGAAAATTTTAAAGGAAAACTTTGGTTAGTTTCGTTGATTAAAGGAGCTTCCCACTGCCTTATATAAGCTCCATGATGAAAACAATATAGTAAGTTTAAACTACTTACACAAGGGATAGGCGTCTATAATCATTTTGTGGACAATATCTTTTTTTAGGAACTGAATCGTGCTTGGGTTCATTCTCACAGGAACCGTCCACGAATCGCCCAAGCTACAAAATGAAGAAATCAGCTAAGACGAAATCTGAAATGTTAAATGCAAAAATAACAGTTTAACCCTTCCAAACAAATTAATTAACTCGTGGGTTTACGAATTTTCCGAGCGTCACACCAACGGTACCAACCTTGTTCCAAGCGAAGACGTCTATTGCGGGCTATCGAAGAAGATAAGCTTCGGTTAACAGTAGCAAGGATTTCGCGAAAGGGGTAACAGCTCGGTCTCTCGAAGGTACAAAATATCTAAGTGTCGGGAAAATGACTAACACTTGGTCAAAATCTAAGGACATATAACTTGAGTTCCCTCGATCTGATCTACAGAAACCGCCAACTTGCTCAGGCCTCTAAACTGGTACCAACTCGCGACATCCAATACGACTCCAAGTTGACTCTCCATTCAGTTCTTACCAATTGATACGCTACCATCAACACAACGTCAACAGATCAACTCAAAGCTCTCAGATCAGCTTAGCACTACTCGAACCAGCACACGCCGCTCAACACCAGATCAGCTCAGCTCGAACCAGATCAACACACAGCTCGATCAACCCAAGGCAGCTCGAACAAGCTAGAACGCTCGATCTGTCAGCACGCTCGATCCAATCAAGCACTATTCCATAAGATCAGCACGCGTTAGCAACTCAGCACCGCGCTAGCAAAACAGCTCAGTGTTCATACGGTTATTCAGCTTGCACTCAGATCGCATCACCCAGAACAGATCACGTCCAAGCTGCTTCACTCAAAACAGCTCGCGCCCGCCCACCCTCACTAAAAGCGATTAATCTAACTTAATTAATCCGAACTGATCTTAGAGGTCTCACGACTCTCTAGATTTCAAATTTTAGCAGTATAATGTAATTATATTCATTAAAGCTAACTATGTTGGGATCAAATTTTGAACGCATGTCTCAAGTTTCTACAACTTTATAGCACAGAGAGTTGCCATGCATGGTCCTAGTGATATATCACTAGTACTGTCAACAAATACATGAAACTCAGCGCCACACACATTCTTCCACTAAACACGTTCTCTTGGTCTATCAACAATTGAAATTTGGAATTACTCACCACATATTGGTGCAAATTCAATCTCCATTTTCCATCATCTGTTGTTCAAGTTCATATCGAGAAGCTCGCAAATGAATACGGTATCTTCTCAGGAAGCCAGCTCTTCCTCCACGGGTACAGGATAAACGCCGTGCACTCATGTATTGATTAAATCCTTGGGATCTGATGAACCCCCATATCCATGTAAAAGTACAACTATACTGACCAGAATTCATTTAGATCGCAGAAGGCGAGCTGCAAAGGCGCCATCAAGTGAGTTTTTGACAGGATTGGACCTATAGAATCCATCTTCTGTAACAAAACTTGAAGGTATATATTTGTGCACTGGATCTACATAGAATTCCTGCGAATGAACACACTAGCTTCGGTCACGGTGTAGAAAGGAGCTATAACATTCAAAAGAAATAATCTAAAAAGCAAAGGCAGATTGTAATTGGTTATATCACCTGCAAATTAAATCATGGAACTCATATCACAGTATAATGTTAACAACCTACATCTCTTTAAATTGTAAAAGAAACTGAAGGTGAACACACTAGCTTCAGTCACGGTGTAGAAAGGAGCTGTAAACATTCAAAAGAAATAATCTAAAAAGCAAAGGCAGATTATAATTGATTATATCACCTGCAAATTAAATCATGGATCTCATATCACAGTATAATGCTAACAACCTACATCTCTTTAAATTGCAAAAGAAACTGAAGTGTTAAACATGATGTATAATAGGGGTATAGTTACTGGATGCCTCAGAAGAAAAGCAGCCACTCTTTCTTCATTCTCCTCTTGATCAATTGAACAGGTGCTATATACCAGTACTCCAGCAGGCTTCATCAAGCTGCTCAATGCATAAGAAATGAAGACAGAAAATATTGAGACGACTAAATTGCTTCAATAATGCCATGCAAGATGAGGCTCAAAATCCCACATGATGAAAATAATTATCAAGAATCTCACAACGGAGATACTCGAAGCTCCACCTCAAAAACGACTTGAGAATAGTTATGGTATGATGTGCAGGCAAATACTCCATTTCCCGTCATCAAGTAAACTGGGGTCGAGCAATTTCCAGTGCAGATCTAATAGAAACAACTAGCGAGCTATATAAGTGAACAAAACAGTCATAACTTACGTGGAGGCTGAATCAAGAAGCTCATCCTGCAAAGTTTTAAGTTGTTCCATGTCTTCTAAACTCCTATTCCAACGCAAGTCTGCTCTCTGTGAGAATCAACAAATAAAATATTGAAGTTTCTCAATCATCACAACCATCACAAAAATTCCAGGTCATGTACCGGATCAAAGCAAAATGAGGATATAAAGAAGAAAGTGGTACCTTGGAGAGAACACCCAATCCAGAACATGGAGCATCAAGCAAAACTTTATCAAACTTCAAACTGTTACTGTCCTGATTCAAATGAAACATAATTATTTCACTTTGCTTCAAAATGATATTAACAGAAGTAGTAAGAGAAATCTTACAGCAAATCCCCGCAGATCAGCATGAATAGTGGTGACAACACTAATAACTTCATGCAATTTCGCTGTCTCTTTGAGGATTCTCAATCTGCCTTTGTTTATGTCAATGGCACATATGCTACCTGACAATAAACCAAATACTTTCAAATATTGTTATAGCTCCATTGCTAAAACGAACTGTCTTTACTCACACTAATGCCTTGATATGGCATGCTAACTTTCGTTTTCAATTCCACAAAGCATTTAATTTTACATTATAACAGAAATTTTGCAAATGAGGACCATAAGGTTTCCAGATAAAAGGAAGTACAGCAAGAAAGTATCATTTCATGGTAAAGAGAAGAGTATCAAACGAAGAAGGCAAGGGTTCAGGATTTTCTCGAGAAATAAATAAATGAACAAAAGACTTTCATTATTTTTATCAAGAATATGTTTCTTTTAACTTCCAGAAACTTGACAAATCATAATCATTATTATATCATTTAACTGACAAACTGCTGTGTTGCATTCTGCAAGGATCTACCTATTCCTTTTAGATGTGAAGCCATGAAAAGTGTCTTCCCTCCAGGAGCAGCACAACAGTCAACAATATTCTCCCCAGGCTGGGGATCCACAACAGCAACCACTAAGCCTGCACCAACAGTTCTGATTGTAGCACAGAGGAATAATGGGATTTCCAGGTTTAATGATAGAATTTACAGGAGTTAAATGGCACAGTCCCAACTACTAGAAAAACAAAGGTTTTTTTTTCTATTGAGAACTCATGAATAGAATCTTTCCCAGCAAAACAAAATACCACAAGTAAAAAGATAACTCTAACAGAAAAAAAACATTTATGTACTTGTGAGAAATAGAAGAAATAAACTATATTTTATTCAGCACCTTTACAACTTAAATAAAGTACAATAAAAAACTAAAGAATCTAACTTTCCTAACTTAAGAGATTATACAAATCTAACCTATCTATCTTAAAAGACTATACAAAGATTACACTACCAACATAATCAACCCTTATTTTCCTAATTTAGAAGATTTCTCCACCTTATCACTATATAATCAATCCCTAGAGAATATAACCAAATCCTAGATAAGGAAGCTTCCATTATCTGGTAGTTGTTTACACTCCCCTCAAGCTTGCTGTAGATATTAATGAGACCAAGCTTGGCCACAAGGACTTCGTGATTCTATTCTAGTAATCCCTTAGTGAGCAGATCGGCACGTTGATGGGACGTTGGGACATATTCAATGCTGATGAGACCTGTAGCGATCTCTTCTTTGATAAAATGTCGGTCGATTTCAACATGTTTAGCGGTCGTGATGGACTGGATTGTGAGCAATGCTGATTGTTGACTTATTATCACAGTAGAGCTTCATAGGATGTGGGGGATCCATCTTTAGTTCATCAATAAGCCTCTCACGGGTGTATGTTTTAGGTACCGCAGGATTCGGTAGACCGCAGCAAGATGGCCTTGACAAGGAGAATGCATATATTGACTGACCAGGCTCACCGCAAGTGCAATGTCGGGACGAGTATGGGAGAAGAATAAGTTTCCGACGAGACATTGGTATTTACCCACATCCACAGGTGCTACTTCAAACATGCTCCATTTATTCCCGAACTCAACCGGATTTTTACATGGCTTGCATCCCAACATACCAGCTTCGGCTAAAAGATCCAATGTGTACTTACATTGAGAAACCGAGATACCCGTGTCGGTCCGAGCAACTTCCATACCCAAGAAATACTTCAGCAGACCAGGATCTTTGACTTCAAATTCCTTGGCCAACAGAAGCTTAAGATCGTGCAGCTCGTGGCTATCATCTCCAATGACGATGATGTCATCTACATTGACGATGAGGACGGTAGGGTGACCATGACTTGAGTGTTTGACAAAGAGCGTATGATCAGTTTGGTCCTGACTATAACCAAACTTCTTGATGACCTTAGAGAATTTATCAAACCAGGCACGGGGAGATTGTTTTAAGCCATACAAGGACTTATGGAGTTTGGATACCAACGGCTTTTCCAGATTTCCTTCAAAGCCGGGGGGTTGGCTCATATATACGTCCAGATCACCATTAAGGAACGCATTTTTAATATCAATTTGATGCAAAGGCCAATCGAGGTTTGCTGCCATTGATAGAAGGATCGTTATGGTGTTAAGTTTGGCAACCGGAGCAAATGTCTCAGTGTAGTCAATACCATTGGTTTGAGTAAAGCCTTTAGCCACCAAACAGGCTTTATGTCTGTCAATCGAACCATTGGCCCTGTACTTGACAGTAAACACCCATCTGCAACAAACAACATATTGCCTTTGGGAAGTTCGACTAAGGTCCAGGTATTGTTCTGCTTCAAGGCACGCATTTCATCCAGCACGACAGCCCGCCACTCGGGAACAGCCATAGCATCTTGGATGGACCTAGGAAGAGCAGTGCTATCCAATTTCGAAATAAAGGAATAGAAGGGAGAGGGTAGTTTGAAGTAAGAGATAAAGTTCGAGCTGGGGGCCACCAAACAGGCTTTATGTCTGTCAATCGAACCATTGGCCCTGTACTTGACAGTAAACACCCATCTGCAACAAACAACATATTGCCCTTTGGGAAGTTCGACTAAGGTCCAGGTATTGTTCTGCTTCAAGGCACGCATTTCATCCAGCACGACAGCCCGCCACTCGGGAACAGCCATAGCATCTTGGATGGACCTAGGAAGAGCAGTGCTATCCAATTTCGAAATAAAGGAATAGAAGGGAGAGGGTAGTTTGAAGTAAGAGATAAAGTTCGAGCTGGGGTGTTGGGTGCAAGTACGTGTACCGTTTCGAATGGCTATAGGAATCTTCAGATCAGGAAAAGGCCCGGTTGAGGATCTACCATCGGTTCAGCTTCATGACTATGGTGAAGATTCACGATGTCTTTAACACCCTGAGATTTCGACCGTCTGGGGTAGACCCTGATTTCCTGGGGGTGTGCTGACCCCTCCTGGGATGTTGGCTGAGGAGATATAGGAGCACAAACTGGAGGGAGAGCAAAGGAGGAATCGGGTGCAGTATTCAGGTTAACACTGAGAAGTGGTGGTGAATCCCACCAGACGTCAGGGTCAGTCTCCCCCTTTGGAGAAGGAGGTGAAAGGAAGTAAGGAGTATCTTCAAAGAAAGTGACATCCCAGGAGATGTAAGTCTTTGTAGTACGAGGACAGTAACAACGGTACCCCTTCTGGGTAGGTAAGTAGCCAAGGAATAAAGCTTTGATAGCCTTAGGATCAAGCTTACTTCGATAATGATCATGAATATGGACAAACGCAGTACAGAGCTGCGGTAAGAACGGCATCCCCCCATAAGTGCTGAGGCACATTCACATTGAACATCAAAGCACGAGCCACTTCTAGCATGTGGCGATTTTTTCATTCGGAAACGCCATTCTGTTGAGGAGTATCGACATAGGTACTTTGGTGAATAATTCCATGGCTCGTTAAGTAAACACCGAGAATGGTATTGAAGTACTCTTTACCATTATTAGTGCGGAAATGCGAATATTGGTGCGAAACTGGGCCTGGATCATTTTGTGGAAATTGTGGAATATGGACGCCGTGTCAGACTTATGGTGCAGGAGATAGAGCCATGTAACACGAGTGTGGTCATCGATGAAGGTTAAAAACCAAGTTTTCCATGACGAGTTGGCTGTTTGGATGGCCCCCAAATGTCGCTGTGGATAGGTGTTAAGGGTGCAGATGGTGTATATGCTTTTTTCGGAAATGGGCCACGGGTATGCTTTGCCAATTCACAATATTCACATCAAAGTAAACGTAAATTTTTATTAATAAACAACAATGGAAACAAACGAGTTAAGTAGGGAAAGCTAGGATGTCCTAGTCGGTAATGGTGTAACATGATATCCTGAACAGAGGATGAAGGCCTAGACTGTCATGAACCCTAGCACTGCCAATCGTCTTCCCCGATAGTTGGTCCTGAAAGTGAGATGAACTAGGTGAGAAAGTAGCAAAGCAGTGACAGGAACGATTGAGTTTGCTTACTGAAATGAGGTTACACTTCAAAGAAGGGACAAATAAAACTTTTCGTAAAGTAATGTCCTTGGACATAGGGATGGCAATTTTCCCCGCGGGTTCGGGCCCCCGAAACGAGTTAAGTAGCGAAAGCTAGGATGTCCTAGTCGGTAATGGTGTAACATGATATCCTGAACAGAGGATGAAGGCCTAGACTGTCATGAACCCTAGCACTGCCAATCGTCTTCCCCGATAGTTGGTCCTGAAAGTGAGATGAACTAGGTGAGAAAGTAGCAAAGCAGTGACAGGAACGATTGAGTTTGCTTACTGAAATGAGGTTACACTTCAAAGAAGGGACAAATAAAACTTTTCGTAAAGTAATGTCCTTGGACAAGGTAATATTGCCAATGCCATGGACATGAGAGAATGAACCATCCGCTATCTTGACTGTCATATCACTAGCACAAGGAGCATAAGAGCAAAAGAAATGAGAGGCCCCAGTCATATGATCGGAGGCTCCGGAATCAATAACCCAAGGTAGCGAAGAACGAGAGATAAGGGCAGAGTTGGTTATACCAGATTGGGTTAAGGAGCAAGACCCGATAGTGGGAGTGGATGGAGGATTAATAACAACTTCCCGGAGGAGAAGACAATATTGTTCAATCTGCTCTATTTGGTCAAAATGAAGGGAGCTGAGGTGTGAGGGGACGAGGCCTGTTCCTAAGCAGGATGTGCTTGAATACTTCGACCATCAGATTTCTTTCGTGATTGCCAATTCAGCGGCTTGCCATGAATCTCCCAGCATTTGTCTTTGGTATGGCCTGGGCGGTGACAGTGATCACACCAGGGTCGTCTCCCTTGACGCTAGCTAGAGTTCTTGTTGGAGGCTAGCGCAGATACCTCGGAGACAACAAGCTGAGTGTAAGGTATCTGAGAGCATGACTTTGCGGCGAATTTCCTCACGACGGACCTCAGAATAAACATCATCGGTTGACGGAAAGGGGTCACGGGCAACAATACGCCCTCGGACATCATCCAATTCTCTGTTGAGGCCAGCAAGGAAGTCGAACACTCGTTCCTTCTCAAGAGTGCATCGTACATGATAACTGCATTCGGCACATATGTGAGAGTTTTCAAGGAATAAATCCAGCTCCTGCCATAACTCTTGAAGCTCCGAGAAATAGTGGGTCACAGGATTGGAACCCTGTTTAATCTCCTTAAGCTTGGAGCGTAATTCGAAAAGTTGAGGCACTACCTAGATCAGAGTACATGTGGCGGAGAGCATCCCATACTTCATTTGCAGTTTTGAACCATAAATATGGACGACATGTTGGATCCATCGAGTTAATGAGCCATGCAAGAACAATGGAGTTGTCGGCCAGCAAAGTAGAGTATGTTGGATCGGTGGTCGCGAGAGGGGGGAGATCGCCGGTGAAGAAGCCTAACTTCCCACGAGCGCAGATAATGATTTTTACAGATTGTGCCCACTGAAGATATTTACGGCCATTTAGGCGATAGGTTGTGATTTGCAGTGACGACATATCACCCCGGAAAAAGGAGCGATTGACCTAAAAGCACCAGAGGACTTCTCGGGCGTGGCATCTCCGGAAAAGACAGGTTTATTAGCATGATTATCAAAAGGATAAGGCTCGAGTAAGAAACGCGATGAAGAGGAAGGATCGAGGTGATAGATCGAGAGTCTAGTGCTCTGATACCATGTGAAAAATAGAGAAGGAATAAACTACATTTTATTCAGCACCTTTACAACTTAAATAGAGTACAATAAAAAAGTAAAGAATCTAACTTTCGGAACTTAAGAATTTATACAAATCTAACCTATCTATCTTAAACGACCTCATCAACCCTTATTTTTCCTAATTTAGAAGATTTCTCCATCGTATCAATATACAATCAATCCCCAGAGAATTAACCAAATCCTAGCCAAGGAAGCTTCCATGATCTAGTAGTTGTTTACAGTACTAGATCAACTAAATCTAAAATTTAAGTATTCGATAGTGGAGATTACCTGCACTCTCATCTTGGACAGAACAGAAACCTTTTTTCAGCAATCCAGCTTGCAAGACAACCTACATGAAGTGAATGTGAAATAATCAGCACTAGTTAAGGCAACACAATTGCAAAAAACTGGTCAAAAGGTGATGAACAGAAAAACATGCGTTAATATTTGTACATTTTTGTCCTGATGATGCATCTATTGGTTTCTACTTTCTTTAGGAGTTATTAACCTTTTAATCTAAAACATGAAAAAAAATCAGTTGGAACAAAAATATTCCAGAACCATTCAAGTGAAAGAATATCTCGCAAATAGTTTCTTAGATTTCAACATTATGGTGTAAAAAGAAAAGCGAGAATTGCATCATCAATACAAAAACTAAAAAAGGAACTTCTCATGCATAATTTAAGGGTCTGGTATGATGCAAGAATCTCACCTGCAATCCAGCTTTTATTCGGACAAAATCATCCAAGTGATGAGATATTTCATATGGAACCTAAAGTTCAGCGAAAATTGGGGGAAATATATCAGTTATGCTAATGGAAACCACCTTCTCTCCAGTCATCTGCACCTCACAGAATTAAAAGGTGACAAGGGAAGCTACGATGAAAGAGAGGTTAGCATAACCCGGAGTGCGAAGAATTCCCGAAGTATCTCTACCTTGTTTACTTTTAAGCATTTAAAAGTTAAATATGGCAACAATATTCAGTAAAATATTTTTTACTAGTGGGTGCAAGAGTGAATAAGTGAGAGTCAAAAAACTCCACATCGACGATAAGGTTGAGCAACAACCTTCAACTCATCAAGTTTTGAGACTAAATCAGCCCTTGTGAATCCTCTGCCCGTGTTTGCTCTGGATTTTTATTACAAGGAGAGGTATCAAATTCAATCTCCTGCGTTTGAGAGAACCAATAAGGATTCAATAGGTTAAAAGAAGAAACCTGATGCTGAAACAAGGATCACTGTTATTCCATATCATTAACTTGATAGCCTCTTCAAGCCCAAAATAATTCGTCCACCGTCTCACCATCCACTGGAGAAGAACGTCAATGAAAATTGGGCACAAGGTATGGGATCCTAAAAGCAAGAGTAACATCACAGAAAGCTAAATTTCTTTTGCAGATCAACACATTGATTGATATATTAAAAGTTCAAACGTACCTAGCCAGGTAGCATTTTTTGGAATGACATAACTTACAGCATAAACAAGACCAAAAAACTAAAACAACGGAAGCATATAGATTTGTTCAGTAATGACAGGATAGAGGTTCTAAAAAATATTTATTTAAGTCTACAAATATTGAGACTAAAAACTTTTGAGACTTTCAAAGGATGAAATAACTGAAAAGCATCAGTATCACGCATAAAGTGAAATTTATAGTCCTTACAGACTGAGATGCACACTAATAGAACAAAGAACGGTATAAATTTGTCAATCACTCTGTCTAATCCACTACAGAATTAAGAGATGATACACAAACATACAACAGGATGAGAATGGATAGTGGCCAGAGCCCGCGCTTGCTGCCTATCATCACCATCAATTGTTGGTAAAGGGAGCGAGTTACTTTCCTGCACACACCCAAAACAAGTTTATAAGCAGTGAATGGAACTAAATTCGAACCGGGAATAGTAAACGACCAACCTTGAGCACAACGAGCTTCCTCAGAACCGCGTTCACCATATTACCAGCACCAGGTCTAAGAGCAAATTTTGCAACCTTCACATTCTATCAAACAAAAATATAAGATAAAATTAATATACAGGTAAGAAAAGGAAAGGAGTCCAAGAAACACCATGCAAAGTTTCAGTCATGAAGGGTCAGTTTAGCTTGATGGTTAGGAGAGATATGTTGTGACTATTGAAAAGTGGAGTAGGATATATAATAGTATTTAACAAATAATAGTATGTTTGGTTTGATTGATTAAATTTGGAATAAAATGGTAATGACAATTTTGTCTTTTTTAATAATTGGTTATGTTGTAATTTATTTAAATGATATGATTGAGGTGTGATATATAATTAATAAATTGAATTCTATGGATAACTACTATGTGCAACCAAACATGTGATAAATTAATCCTAACCAATGTCCTACCAAACAATACCTTAATAAATAAAGTTCGCAACCAAAACTCATCCACATATGAGAAAGTGGGAAAACAGACAATTAGAAAATTTCTTCATTAACATGAATATCATCCATAAAAGGGCAATTTTAAGATAGAAAGATATGGATATCTAAAATAATAACATTTGCTAATGTGCACAATCGTGCACACCTTATGCTATACACCCCATATGTGCCTCACCACTTACGTGACATTTCATGATTAGCTGTCTTTCCATTTCTCGCTCATCACACCCAATCATCGGATGTCAAATAAGTGGTGCACACCCTCTCGCTCATCACACCCAATCATCGGATGTCAAATAAGTGGTACACACAGGGTGTGGACCATGAGGCGTTTAATATAGCAAAACCTTATATATATAATAAATGGTTATATGATGAGAGAAATGAAAAAACTATCACTCATGTTATGCCATATAAGGCATGCTCATAAGATGAGCACCATTAGATATGCACGATAGCAAAACTATATGTGTTTGTTTGTATATATATATTTATATAAATATATATAAATATATGTTTGTGCTTTGTGTAAGGTCGCATATGTAAAGGGTTCTAAAAATAAGTATATGATGTTTATGCCCTATATAAGCCTGATTCTTCAAACAATTTTTTAAGAGGAGCAATTTCAATGGTATTGTGTCGATAAAAATATGGGAAACAAGAAAAACTCCTATTTGTGAAGAATCTACTAACCTCATCCACGACAGCATAAGGAGGCATTTCAAGCTTCACAATCTCATAAAATCCAATTCGAAGAATCTAGAAAAAAAGTAAATATGGAAGTTTGGAACTGTCTAAAATTAATTACATAATTTCGGTGAAAATAAGTCGCTATCTAAAACTAATTACATAATTTTGGTGAAAACAAGTCATCATAATCCCAAAAAAACAGCAGCGCACACCTGCAGTAGAAGAGGTTCCATGCTTCTGAAGGTATTATCATCGTGACACATCGAAAGAATCAAATAGTCCAGATATCTTCTCCAACGAATGGTACCCCCAACAATTTCTGTTACCTGAAAGTAAACATCAGGTAGAGAGACAATGTGAAAACAATTAATGATCCATCCAAATGTGATAAGCCAAGATATAAATGGACAACCTTTCCAAGTTGAACATGAATGATCAAAGCAAAAAGTTAAGTACAAATCAAACCAGTCGAAGATCTCTATCTTCCAAATCACGAGTTCGGAAACCAAGAGTTCTTTCAACATATCCCATCTCATTATCCCCTGAACCCTTGCTTTGTTCGTTCAACAGGTCAGCAAATGCGCCACCAAGCTCAATACGCATCAACCTCACTGCAGACACTATATAAGCCAAGGAAGCAAGGTAAATCATGAAATATTTCAGATTTTGATTTAAAAAGCATTATCATAATATAATATCACACTGTTAAGCCCAATGTTGAAGATCCACTGGACCGTGGCCCAATGGGCCACGGGAGTAAACCAGCACTCACATTAGTCTATTCAAGAAGGGGGAAAAGAGCGGAGAGGGGAGATAATTGAATAAGGAAGGCTGTTAATTAGAGGGGCATGCAGAATTTTACACACGCATGCACTAGCATAGCTAGGGGGTGAACGGAGCACTTTCTCTCCGGGGGTTTACTTTTCTGTTCAAGCTAAATACCTGTAAGCGTTTCGAAGTAGTAATCATATCAATTGGTCCGACTGCCGGATTCGAAGGGGAGGAGAAGATGACTACCACTCGATCAGAGGCAAAATGGGATGCACTGGAACGACTGGTGATTTCCTCACAGGAGAACGTCGCTAAAATGCAGGAAGATGTGATGTGATGAGGACAAATCTACTTACCGTGAACAAGAGCATCGGTGATCTGTCGGAATTGAAAACGTTGGTTGAACGGATGTTACGCAATAAGGAGAAGGATCCATCGGAGACAGAGGGAAATTACGCGCCTGAAGAACTAGAGGAAACACACAGGGTTCACAGAGGAGAGGACGTTGAAGATTTGCGGTTGGCTATGAGGAAATTCGAAATTCCGTCGTTCAACGGGATGGATCCCATAGCGTGGCTTGGGAAGGCAGAGCAATACTTTGAGATCCATGGTACTCCCGCTTATCACCGTTTGAGGATTGCTAATATTTGTATGGAAGGCACGGCGGTGCACTGGTTTCAATGGGCCCGTTCCAGGAATCCGAATTGGAATTGGGACCGATTCGCAGAGGAATTGATAAACAAATACAGCGGAAGGAAGGCCGCTAATCCATTCGAAACCTTGGCTTCATTGAAACAAGAGGACAGATCGATAGAGGAATACATTGAATCTTTCGAGGTGTTGTTAGCGCAAGTGGGAGATTTGCCAGAATTGCAGTGTTTGGGGTACTTCCTTAGTGGCCTTAGAGAAGAGCTGCGATTGCGTCTACGGACACATGGCCCCCGAACTATCACTCGCGCCATGGATTTAGCGCATAGCGTGGAGGAAGAGCTGCCTTGGTCACCAGCGAGACACGCAAGCGCGAATAGTCGGTGGGAAGGAAGACAATGATTAGCGGATGCGTCGATGGGACGGGGCCCCATGGGAGATAGATACCGGGTGGGTCGAACTTACGTAAACGAGAGATTGGGCTACAAGCATGACCCGATCCAAGCACCGATGGCCGTCACGAGGAGATCAACAATTCGGGTCATAGACCCACTTCCCGACCGCTTGCACCCAGTTCTACTAACGATAACAACAGGATGACCAATGGTCGTTTCAGAGAAGGGAAAATATACTCTCATCAGGAGTATTTGAACAGGAAGGAGAAGGGGCTTTGCTACCGTTGTGGGGAGTCTTACCACCGCTCCATAAGTGCGCTAACAAATCTCTGCGGGTGGCCTGGTTGAGGATGACGACGAAGAAACAGAAGAAATGTTTGAACAAGACGTCTGCGACCAGAGTGGTAACACAGACCAAATTTCCCGTGAATGCAACACCTTAGAGCTTCCGCTCTTTTCAATTGGAGGTATCTCCCAACCGCAGACGATGAAGCTTCTGGATAAGGTATCAGGGAAGGAAATTGTGGTCACGGTGGACAGTGGCGCTAGTCACAATTTCGTGTCGCGCGAATTGGTGGAGTATCTGGGCCTCATGGTGGACGAAACCGTTAAATTTGGAGTTTGTCTAGGAGACGGGGGTAGAGTGGCATGCCAGGGGATTTGCAGGCAACTTACAGTCGATCTGCGGAAATGTGTGATAAGAATTGATGGTTATGTATTCGAGCTCGGTGGGGTAGATCTGATTCTAGGCGTAGATTGGTTACGCACACTGGGGGAAGTAGTGGTGAACTGGGAGGCCATGAGTATGAGCTTCACGCTAGGGAAGGCAGCCGTTACATTAACAGAGGATCCTAGTTTGAGCAGGTCTATTATATCAATGAGGTCCATGCTCAAGGTGCGGATGTGGAATTCTGTGGGGTATTATGGGCTATGGCAGCAGATGAACCCCCGACAACCAGTGAACTGTTATCACGGGAACTGAAGGGGATGTTGCAAAGACATGAAGGATTATTCAATGAACCGAGGGGGTTACCTTCTCCCCGCAGACAGGATCATGCTATCATCTTAAAGGAGGGCAGTGGACCAGTCCAAGTGCGACCATATCGATATGCGCATCATCAGAAGGACGAGATTGAGAGGATGGTCTATGAAATGTTGCAAACGGGTCTGATCCAACCAAGTTGTAGCCCATTCTCGAGCACTGTTATTCTGGTTAAAAAAAAGGATGGTAGTTGGAGATTTTGTGTCGACTACAATCACAGTGGCAGACAAATTTCCACCGCCAGTTATAGATGAGCTGCTTGATGAACTACACGGGGCAAGGTGGTTCTCAAAACTGGACATGAAGTCAGGGTACCATCAAATACGGGTGAAGGCCGAAGATGTTCATAAAACTGCTTTTCGAACGCATGAAGGGCATTATGAATTCTTGGTCATGCCCTTCGGCTTGAAGAACGCTCCTGCCACCTTCCAAGCCACCATGAACACTGTCCTCAAGCCATACTTACGAAGGTTTGTGTTGGTATTCTTAGATGATATACCGATATTTAGTAAGACTGGGGAAGAGCATTTGACATGAAGTCAGGGTACCATCAAATACGGGTGAAGGCCGAAGATGTTCATAAAACTGCTTTTCGAACGCATGAAGGGCATTATGAATTCTTGGTCATGCCCTTCGGCTTGAAGAACGCTCCTGCCACCTTCCAAGCCACCATGAACACTGTCCTCAAGCCATACTTACGAAGGTTTGTGTTGGTATTCTTAGATGATATACCGATATTTAGTAAGACTGGGGAAGAGCATTTGGTTCATTTGCAGGAGGTTTTGGGCACACTGGAAGAGAACAACTTGTTGTTGAATAGGAAGAAATGCGAATTTGGGTTGCAACAAGTAGAATATCCGGGGCACATATTATCAGGCGAAGGGTTAGCAGTAGACTCAAAGAAGATAGAAGCTGTCCAAAACTGGCCAAAACCGATGACTTTAAAAGGACTTCGTGGATATCTGGGTTTAACTGGTTACTACAGGAAGTTTGTGAAGGATTATGGAAAGATAGCTAGACCATTGACAGATCTGTTGAAAAAAGACAGTTTTGGATGGAATGATGATGCTCAGTCTGCGTTTGAAAGACTGAAAAGTTCACTGGTTTCGGCTCCTGTATTGCGAATGCCCGATTTCAATCAAGAGTTCACCATCGATTGTGACCCGTCCGATAAAGGAGTGGGGGCTGTGCTTTCACAGGAGGGAAGACCAGTGGCCTTCTTTAGCAAGGCACTGGCCACCAGAGCCTTGTCCAAATTTACCTATGAAAAAGAGTTGATGGCTTTAGTGATGGCTATCAAACATTGGCGTCACTATCTATTGGGAAAAAGGTTCATAGTCATGACAGATCATCGCTCATTGACAAGCCTACTAAAGCAACGGATAGCTACTCCAGATCAACAGCACTGAATGAGAAAATTGTTGGGATATGAGTTCGAAATACGACACTGAGTGGTGCAGCAGACGCCCTGTCCAGGCGGGAAGAGTGCTAGAGTTGAAAGGAATTTCATTGCCAGAATGGATGGAGCACAAGAAACTCAAAGAGGCAGTAGCCAGTGACACTCAACTGGGAAATATTGTGCAAGCCCTGCTGCAGGGGACACAAAAGACAGGCCCATACACCGTGATCAACGGTGTCCTATTGCACAGGGGAAGGATTGTCGTTCCCAAGAAGTCGGAATGGCCTGTGAAACTAATGCAGGAAGCTCATATTACACCAGTGGGGGGTCACTCAGGAGCCTTCAGAACATACAAGCGAATAGCTAATACCTTTTTCTAGACAGGAACGAAGGCCGATATCGCCAAGTTTGTGGCAGAATGCAGCACCTGTCAAAAACAGAAATATGATGCCACTAAGCCGGCCGGGTTGTTGCAACCATTACCGATACCAGAGGCCGTCTGGGAAGATATAGCCATGGATTTCATAGTTGGGCTACCTAGATCAAAATGGTTTGAAGTAATAATGGTGGTGGTGGATCTGTTGTCCAAATATGCTCATTTCATACTCCTCAAACACCTTTCACCGCGAGCGGAGGTATTCAGCAGAGAAGTTACTCGATTGCATGGAACACCCAAATCCATAATCAGTGATAGAGATCCTGTTTTCATGAGTCACTTTTGGACAGAGTATTTCAGGTTACAAGGGACATTACTGCGGATGAGTTCATCTTACCATCCTGAAACAGATGGGCAAACGGAGGTACTAAATCGTTGTTTGGAGTCCTATTTACGCTGCTTCTCATCAGAACAGCCCCGCACTTGGGCAATATGGATCCATTGGGCAGAATTCTGGTATAATACGGCATTTCATACAGCTACAGGGATGACACCATTTGAAATTGTGTATGGGAGGAAAGCACCTAAGGTTGTTCCATTCTGGCCCCAAGAAACTTCGGTGGCAGTTGTGGCTCAGGACTTAGCGGACCGTGATGAGTTACTAAGGCAGGTGAAATATAATTTGCAAAGGCCCAGCAAAAGATGGTCAAACAGGCCAACATCCATAGAAAGGATGTCTCTTATTCAGTGCGGGATCCGGTCTACTTGAAGTTGCGTCCGCACAAACAACAATCTGTATGCAAAAGGATTTATCAAAAACTGGCTCCAAGGTTTTATGGCCCTTTCGAAGTTTTACAGAAGGTAGGGACAGTGGCTTACAAGATCAAACTTCCACCAGGCTCCAATATACACCCTGTTTTTCATGTATCTTGCCTAAAACGAGCTATGGGAAATGCTTGTGCCACGCAATATTTCCCAAAAGGGCTTGAGACAGACCTCTGTGCGGAGTTTATCCCAGAACAAATTGTTGCTACATGGTCGAAACAAGTCGAGGGAGAAAGAAGTCAGCAGGTATTAGTTCATTGGAAAAACAGGTCTCAGGAATAAGACACTTGGGAAGATGTTTCAGCCTTCAAGTCACAATTTCCTGATTTCAGCGTTGAGGACAAGGCTGCTGCTGAAGGCGGGGGTATTGTTACGCCCAATGTTGAAGATCCACTGGACCGTGGCCCAAATGGGCCACGGGGGTAAACCAGCAATCACATTAGTCTATTCAAGAAGGGGAAAAGAGCGGGAGCGGGGAACACGTGAGAGAGGGGAGATAATTGTTATAAGGAAGGCCGTTAGTTAGTTAGAGGGGCATGTAGAATTTTACGCACACATGCACTAGCATAGATAGGGGGGTGAACGGTTCTCTCCAGGGGTTTACTTTTCTGTTCAAGCTAAATACCTGTAAACGATTCGAAGTAGTAATCCTATCACACACTTTCGTAAAATCTGATTTACCAAAATAATTTTGAGACCTATCTCCGCCAGTTATTGCCAAGTGCAATACAAACAGTATGCTTCATCTATGTTACGTTGAATATGTTCTTGTATTGAACTCCTAAGCTATACTCCCAACTATGTCATGAATCTGTCCAACCTGGGTGCTCTAAGCTATCATTTCCTCACATAAATAAACAATTAAAATAAAGAACATTAATAGAAGTCCTACCCAGAACCGCAATGCACACACACCAAATGATTAAATACAAAATCGCATACCAGCTCTGTGAGGCGACACTTCAAAATTTTGCTTCTTCCCATGGAACACGGGATTTGAAGGACCTACAGGATGAAATTGCACAAGTAGAATTGTCCAATTTTCATCGTCACTCATGAAACATAACATATAAATTCGAATAAGATGGTTACACAGAAACTCCATACCCATCTTTCTTTTACTAGCAGAAGCTTCATCCAACCTGTCTCTTGAAATTCTTTCTTTGCTGTGCTTCGAGGCAACCGGAGAAAATTCAGCGAACACAGAGGCATTCAAAACTCGCACCGAAAATGAATAAAACATCGAGAATGAAACAGTAGAGTTGGGAGTAATGGGAATTCAGCAGCCGGAAATGGGTAGCCTCGCCTCCGCTGCTTCGAGAGAAGACGAAGTCGTAGATAAAATAAAACGTTAATTATCTTATAGTTTTTTTTGCCATAAAATTCAATGCTCCGTTTGTTAAACATTTAAAGTATGGGCAAATTAGAGATAAATCCCTGTTGATAGACTAAATTTACTTCTCAGTCCCTCTATCAAAGTTTTTCTAGTTGAAATCACTGACCGCCAACACCTAAAAATTTTAATATATCATCCTTCAATCAGCTCTTTATTCCCCTCTTATTACAAAATCCTCATCAGTGAAATCGACTTGATGTTACACATACTATAACACCCAAAAATTCATAAATCCACAAATTTAAAGTTTATAATTTTGAGGGATCTATTTGTAATTCTCATCGTTTAATAGCTTTCGTCTGTGTTGATTCTGTTTCGGCTTAGGAACACGGTTTACGAAAGTTGTCCGGTCGAACAAGACAAGCGTGGTTTACCTCTAAACTGAAGTTTTACCTAATCGGTTCGATCCAAGTTGTTGGATCTGTATTTACAAATCAAAATCTTAAGTTTTTATTAACACAAAATCTGATATTATTTTACTAACGATTTGTACTAGGTGCGCAGCGAACCAGATCGGAAGCGAGCTGGTACAGAGATAGAAGCGAGCTAGATGAAGAGGAATGTAACAGCTCATAAGCGAGCTGGAACAAAGCACTGTAGCAGATCGAAACAAGAGCATATTGAGAAGATGTCCAAGCTGAAACAGTGCGCAGCGAACCAGATCGAAAGAGAGCTGGTACAGAGATAGAAGCGAGCTGGATGAAAAGAAATGTAATCAGCAAAGGACAACCAGATCGCAAAGGACACCCAAGCTGGTTCACCAGCTTGGAGCAAGAGCAGATAAGAGCAAGAGCAGCACAGATCAGCTCAGAGATGTACAGATGAGTAAATCAGATCAGAGCAGATCAGAATATTCAAGATCAGCTCAGAACGTAGAGCAGATCCTTTTAGAGTAGTTGCAAACAAGAACAGTACAGATAAAGAAGCAACCAGCTCAGAGAAGCGACCAGCTCAGAGTAACGAACATACCAGCTCAGAGCAAAGCAGTTTGAAGACAAGTATTGTGGAGATTGTATTGCGAGTTCAACTGATTTGCTGTATTGTCAAATACGATGTTCAAAGGACACAAGGTATAACAATGTCAGAACTTTTCAGAAGCCTTTACAACGGCTACATCTTTGTGTCCAACGGATAAAATTACATAAGAGGCTACAAATATTGAAGAAGACAGTGAACAGCGCAAGAGATGAGCGAAAAAGATATACAAGTGCATTAAGGCACAAAACAGAGGGCTAAGATTGTGCAGTAGTCGAGGGCTTGAACACCCAGGTGGCAGCAGGTGTTCAAGCTGGTCCAGTGCCCAGGTGTGAGCTGGTGCACTACCGAAGAGCTTCAATGAGATATTCATCGACTGCACAATCAGGGAAGGCAACTAGTTATCAGCTTTGAGGAAGCACTTCCCAGTGTGTGAGAAACAAAAAAGAGAGTGAGCTTACACTGTAAATTCTCACACACAGATTCACTCACAGTTTTGAGAGATAAGCTGAATAGAATAGCTGAGTGAATAAAACACAAAATCATTGTAGTCTTTGGACAGAGACGTTAAACAAGTCTAGTTGTCTTTCGCACTGAGACGTTAAAGAAATATCTGTAGTCTTTCACACTGAGGCAGTAAATAAGTGAGTTAGACACACGCAGCTTGCGGGCTGGTGTGCAGTGGTGGTTGGTAGGAGTTCTTGTGGCTGCTGATCGTAGGAGTGGGTTGTAGCAAGGGTCGCTGCAATCAAAGTCTTCTAGTGGATCCTTCCCGATTGCGGAAGAAGGGGAGACGTAGGATATTGTTGGATCTGTTTTGCATATCAGAATCTAAGTTTTGATTCACACAAAATCTGCTTCTATTGTACTAATGCTCTATTGGACATGCGAAGCTTGCTTAGACTGGAGTAGACGTGAAGATATCCAAAACTGGAACAGTGAAGGGACGCCTGAGCTGGACATGTTGAAGATATCTAGATGGAACAGTAAGGGGACGCCCAAGCTGGTACAGTAAAGTTTACTTCCAGAAGTGCAGGGAACATCAAGCTGGATCACCAGCTTGATGCAAAGAGCAGCACGAAGATCAAGCGCAGATTGAAGTGCTGAATGTTCAAAGTGCATAACGGCTCAAGCGTAGATCAAGTGCAGAATACAAGAGCAGTGATTGAGTGCGAAGCCGTATACAAGAGTAGTGATCAAGTGCACGCTTGATCATTGAACACGGCAATAAGCAGTTCATCAGAGGGATTTCAGTCTTTGGGTAGACTGAATCAGAACCAGCTGGCCGTATGATATCTGTGAGAAGCTTGATCTCACAGATATATCAACCAGCTGGTTGGTGATCAGATGGGAATGGAGCAAAGCTGGAGCCTCAAAGCAGCTCAAGAGTAGAAAAGAACAGAACAAGCTCAGCTGCAGATAAAAAGAGGCGCAGATATAGAAGATGCTCCAAAAGAAGATCAGCTTGAAGATAAGAACAAAGAAGCTGGTGAGGAGAAGGAGAGAGCTCTGTAGGGGCCGTGGAAGCAACCAGCTTAACAGAGAAACAAGCTGAGAAGCCTGAACCATAGAAATCAATCTGGTCAAATAATACAGTTTGAACAATCAAACGAAGACCAACTTAATTGATTCAAACTGATTTGTTTCGTCTTGTCTACATAAGGCACAAGCAAACAGGGCTCGAAGTTAGCAAAAGCTGCAGAATCGTCGATGAAAAGAGCTCAAGTCAAATAAAGCCTGCAAAGCATTAAAAGCCAAAGGACACAAACTACATATGCGTCAGAAGACTTTTCAGAACGGCTACAACTTTGTGTCCAACGGATAAATCCAGGTAGAGGCTTTATAAACAGGCGCAATAGAACAGAAGGGCGATGCACAAACAGAGAGAGGATAGTTGTGCGAAGTTCAAAAACAAATACATCAAAAGAACGCACAACATTAAACCTGGGAAGACAATGAAAACCAGCTCAAACTAGGAGCACTTCCCAGGGTGTGTGCGATTTAATCATTGAGAGAATATGCTTACTCTGTAAATATTACACACACAGTAACTCATATACTTCGAGAGTCGAGCGAAATAGAAAAAGAGTTAATGTGATTCAATACTCTCCATTGTAGTCTTTGGACAGAGACGTTAAACAAGTCTAGTTGTCTTTCGCACTGAGACATTAAAAAAGTGTGTGTAGTCTTTCGTACTGAGACGTTAAAGAAGTTCCTCCTTTCTCACTGAGGCGTAAAAGAAGGGTTGTTAGTCACATAGCTTGCGGGCTGGTGTAGCTAGGAGTTCTTGCGGATGCGGGTCGTAGGAGTGGGTGTTAGAGTAGATGCCCAACTAGCCAACTTGTGGCGTGTGGGTTTATAGACTCTTGTATATGACAATCTTTATATATGATATTCGCATTTCATTTATGACGTTCTTTACTTTCATTGTGTTGTATGATGATTAACAATTGCGTTGAGTAAAGACCTAGAATACACTAAAGTGTATGTTAGATGTGATAGTGGGTATGACGGCTATCATGAAACACATCTAATAAGTCACTGTGTATTCTGAACATGTTCGTAGTCGATTGGGCCATCAAAATGAGGATAAGGCCGCCCGAGCTTGAGACTATTATCTGCGATGCGAAGTACCATGTTTCATTGGTAGGGAACATTGTGATGTTCTGAGCATGCAGATAGATAGTGACCTGATGATCTATCGAACTACCCTCGTTCGGACTTTCCAAGTGGTTACCATTTGTCGAGTGGATAAGTCCGAGGTCTTGGTTTTACTGATTAGTCCTCACGACTCGAAACGTCATTGAGACTCTACATGATAGGCGTCTCACTTTGACTCGTTTGCGGGATTGGGTGAGACACCGATGCATGTAGGAGTCGATGCATCGTTGTCGAGGATTCACCGCTCGCAGACATTCGTGGATATCCTATGATATCTGAGGGGATAATACTGTATAAATCTCTGGCCAGAGTACTAGAAGTGTTTTAGGTAAATGGGTTTACCTAGTTACACTCGCGATGTCACTATTCGATCTCCAAGATGTATGCATAGCTATCGGATCTATAGCGACTCTCGATTTACCAATGGTCGTTGATCTGATCGGGATATATGGATTGAAAAGACCGTACTGTACGCTAACCACGACCAACTGGTTCTTGCAGGCACTATCAGTGATACCTAGGGGATCATGGGGCGATGTTGCTAGACGCTCTTACCATAATCCGTTGGGAAAGTCCGGAATTATGATTCCGGAGCCACAATGGTTGTGGGCCCACGGCTAGCTATATCCCTGAATCATTGAGGGTCACACAAGTACTGGATTCGAGATTCCCGCATGGATACTCAGCTCAATGTGTTGAGCATGAGAAGAGGATTTTGGGGAGTGCGACTTCCTAAAAGTCAACAGGGGTCAAATCGTGATTTCCCGCTGTTGAGGGGCAAAACGGTCATTTTGCACTGGGGTTCTGAAAAATGGTTTTTCAGATCCATAGTATTCAGTTTGGAAACTGAGTCGATCGGTCCGATCTGATCCGCGGGCCCGTTGGGCCGGTCCAAGTCCATCACTAAGTCTATTTAATATAGACTTAGGCTTCATAACAAGAGACACTTAACTCATTACACAATTAAACCCTAACCCTAAAGCAAAAGGCGCCGCCTCCCTTCCTCTCCTCACGCCGCCTCCGCCGCCGCCGCCGTTCGCCGGAAATTGTTCCGGCCAATATTTCGAGGAGAATCCGTCCGCGCCGATCTCGTCAGGCCTTCTAGTGCAGGCTGACGAAGGAGTCTCGTATCCGATCGTGGACCTGATTGACGTTATCTACCGCCATCTACCGTGAAGTGCCGGTTTCCTTGCGAAACTGGTCGGAGCCAGGCACGAGTTGCCAGCAAGGTAATCAACGTTAAACACCCTATGAATGTCATATATTGATTTGTTTATATAATTGTATTGATCGTCTCCCGGCAATTTTTGTTCTTCCGCTGCCTCGCCAGGAGGCGTGATCCGGATCCGCCGTGGTTCCCCAACAGTGGTATCAGAGCCAAGGTTCGGATCTGATCAATACGATTACTGCCTTATTGTATCTAATTTTCAATTTTTCAGATCGAAATCAAAAGAAAGTTTTGGAACTTGGCCGCCGGCCGCCGCCGTGTGCGGCGGCGCCCTCCTCTTCGCCTGCGCGCTTAGGTCCACGTGATTGCATGCGCGCTTGTCGCGCATCGCGGCTGGACGCTGGGCGCCTCCTTCTCGCATGGTGGCCGTTCGAAGTTGCGCCGCTGGTCGCGCGCTGCTGGCCACTCGTTGGCAGGCCGTTTGCGCGCTGGCCGCGCGAGGTCGCGCCTCTCGTCGTGCGCTGGCCACGCGATTGGAGCTTGATGGCCGGCCGCTTGGTAGGGCTGATCGTGCGATGGCTTGCCGATTGTTGTGCGCTGTTTTGCGCACGGTTGCGCCACTGGTTGGCGCAACCACTGGCCGGACGTTGAAGCTTGGATGGCGCACGATTGCGCATGTGAGCGCCGCGCTTGTCGCGGCCGTGCGTGGCCTTGCGCCGCGCACGATTTTCATGTTGGCGGCCGCCCGGTGATGCTCCGGCGATGTCGTGATGGCTGATTTCTTCTAGGGTCATGTTCGGGCCTGTCCCGGGCAGCCCGCGAAGTTTTCGGGCCGGTATTCAATATCGGGCCCGTTTTAGTCGATTTTGAAATTTTGAGATTTTGGGCCTAAAATTGTTTTAAGCCCAATATGATATAATTAAAATTAGCAAAATGTGATTTTAATTGTAAAATATGATTTTATAATGAAATATGATTTTGTTGATTAAAATTTGATTTTATCGACAAAATACGATTTTATTATAAAATGCGATTTTATGATTAAATGATTTTGCGATAAATAATATGATTTTGAAATTTTGAGATTTTGGGCCTAAAATTGTTTTAAGCCCAATATGATATAATTAAAATTAGCAAAATGTGAT
Organism: Dorcoceras hygrometricum; assembly: GCA_001598015.1. Lineage (NCBI taxonomy): Eukaryota > Viridiplantae > Streptophyta > Magnoliopsida > Lamiales > Gesneriaceae > Dorcoceras > Dorcoceras hygrometricum. Next base: position 95,624 of record KQ997542.1, on the reverse strand, counting down.
TTTAATTGTAAAATATGATTTTATAATGAAATATGATTTTGTTGATTAAAATTTGATTTTATCGACAAAATACGATTTTATTATAAAATGCGATTTTATGATTAAAATATGATTTTGCGATAAATAATAGGATTATTTAATTTATGCATGTTAATTAGATTATCTGCATGATTGGGATGATCGAGAGCCGTGCCCAATTTGTTAGGTGTATGCGATAGGTTTTTGTGATTCGGTT
>KQ997542.1:14907-34301 GCA_001598015.1 Dorcoceras hygrometricum | reverse complement strand
CCCCCCCCTTCTGAACTCCTGTTACTTGTTTTGATCCTATTTCACGGACCATCATCCACACTGATGTATGTGGCCCACTTAGCATTGGTACTAAGTACGGTCACACATACTTCATCACCTTACCGATGATCATTCTAGGTATGGGTACTTGTACTTAATGAAGCACAAGTCTGAATCCTTTGAAAGGTTCAAAGAATTCAAGGCTGAAGTAGAAAATCAGTTGGGGAAAAGTATTAAAGCGCTTCGATCCGATCGAGGCGGAGAATACTTAAGTGCTGAATTTCAAGACTATCTTAAAGAGAATGAGATTCTCTCGCAGTGGACCCCTCCGACCACACCACAGCTCAATGGTGTAGCGGAGCGTCGTAATCGAACCTTGATGGACATGGTTCGATCTATGATGAGCCTCACTGAGCTTCCTACCTCGTTTTGGGGCTTTACGCTCGAAACGGCGGTAATGTTGTTGAACAATGTCCACACCAAGGCAGTGGATAAGACTCCATATGAGATATGGATGGGAAAGCCGCCCAAATACTCATACATGAGGATTTGGGAATGTCCTGCTTACATGAAGCAGACAGTGGGAGATAAGCTGGATACTAGATCCATATTATGCTACTTCATTGGGTATCCAAAGAATTCCATTGGATACTATTTCTACTATCCCAACAAAACAAAAGTGTTTGTTTCTAGAAATGCCAGAAAGATAGTAGAACTCGAAGAGGTTCGAGAACCATCTGAAGTACCAAGTGATTCTCCTGCACCTCAAGAGCCGGTACTAGAAATGGTCGCACCTAGGAGATCCGAAAGGGTTCCTAGGGCTCCTGATAGATATGGGTTTCCTCCTTGAAGATGATCAAAATGATCAAGTTGTTGGATGTGATCCAAGAACTTTCAAGGAGGATATTTCCGATGCTGATTCTAATTTGTGGCTTGAAGCAATGCATTCTGAGATTGACTCAATGCATGCGAACCAAGTTTGGACTCTTGTTAATCCTCCCTAAGGAATAGTTCCTATCGGGTGTAAATGGATATACAAGAGAAAACTTGGGCCTGATGGTAAGGTATTGACCTACAAGGCACGACTGGTCACAAAAGGTTACACTCAAAGGCAAGGTGTTGGCTATGATGAAACTTTTCACCAGTTGCAATGTTCAAGTCAATTAGAATCCTACTAGCCATAGCCGCATGGTACGACTATGAGATATGACAAATGGATGTGAAAACTGCGTTCCTTAATGGAAACATTAAGGAAGAGATCTATATGACGCAGCCTGAGGGTTTCACATCTGTAGGAAGTGAGCATAAGGTATGCAAACTTCAGAGATCGATCTACGGTCTCAAACAAGCATCGAGGAGTTGGAACCTGAGATTCGATGAAACAATTAAGGAATTTGGTTTCATCAAGAATCCCGAGGAGCCATGTGTATACAAAAAGGTAGTTAGAAGCGCTGTGACATTCCTTGTACTTTATGTTGATGACATTCTGCTCATTGGGAATGATGTAGGAATGTTGCAGTCAACTAAAGTACGGTTGTCTAGTAGATTCTCGATGAAGGACATGGGTGAAGCATCCTATATTCTTGGAATACAGATCTATCGGGATAGATCGAAAAGGATGCTCGGACTCACCCAAGCTACCTACATCGATACCATACTTAAGCGGTTCTCTATGGAGGAGTCCAAGAGAGGACACCTACCTATGTGCCACGGGATCACTCTATCCAAGCCTATGTGTCCGAAGACTGATGAGGAGATAGAGAGTATGACACGTGTGCCATATGCCTCGGCAATAGGTAGTATTATGTATGGCATGATCTCAACTAGACTGGATGTCGCATATGCTCTGAGTGTCACGAGCTGCTACCAGGCCAACCCCGGCCAAATGCATTGGAAGGCCGTGAAAGATATTCTTAAGTACTTATGAAGGACTAAGAATATGTTCATGGTTTATGGGGGTGGTGAGCTGAAATTGGAAGGCTACACTGATTCTAGCTTCCAATGTGACGTGGATGATTCGAAGTCTACCTCTGGATTTGTATTCATGCTCAATGGTGATGCTGTCTCCTGGAAGAGTTACAAGCAAGACACCATCGCGGATTCAACCACTGAGGCTGAGTACATCGCAGCATCAGCTGCAACTAAGGAGGCGGTTTGGATAAGGAATTTCGTCCAAGAGTTGGGCGTCATCCCTGATGGAGTTGGTCCAGTCCCGGTGTACTGCGATAACACGGGTGCCGTTGCGCAAGCAAAGGAGCCTAGGTCTCACCAAAGATCCAAACATATACTGAGGAAATACCACATAATCCGGGATATTATGGCTAGAGGTGACATAGAAGTTGAGAGAGTCGCCTCTGCGGACAACATTGCTGATCCACTTACGAAGCCCTTGCCAGGACCGTTGTTTGAAAAACATCGCGAAAAAATGGGACTGCGTCTGATGAGTAGTTGGCTATAGGGCAAGTGGGAGATTGTTAGAGTAGATGCCCAACTAGCCAACTTGTGGCGTGTGGGTTTTATTGACTCTTGTGTATAACGATCTTTATTTATGAAATACGCATTTCTTTATGGCATTCTTTATTTTCATTATGTTATAATGTTAACAATTGTGTTGGATAAAGACCTAGAATGCACCATAGTATATGTTAGATGTGATAGTGGATATGATGGCTATCATGAAACACATCTAATAGTCACTGTGTATTCTGAACTCAAACCTAGTCGATTGGGCCTTCAAAATGAGGATAAGGCCGCCCGAGCTTGAGACTAGCATCTACGATGTGAAGTATCGTGTTTCATTGGTAGGGAACATTGTGATGTTCTGAGCATGCAGATGGATAGTGACCTGGTGATCTATCGAACTACCCTCGTTCGGACTTTCCAAGTGGTTACCATTTGTCGAGTGGATAAGTCCGAGGTCTTGGTTGTACTGATTAGTACTCACTGTTTGCCTAGTAACACTCGTGATGTCACTATTTGATCTCCAAGATGTATACATAGTTATCGGATCTCTAGCGACTCTCGATTTACCAATGGTCGTTGATCTGATCGGGATATATGTGTTGAAAGGACCGTACTATACGCGAACCACGACCAAATGGTTCTTGCAGGTACTATCAGTGATACCTAGGGAATCATGGCACGATGTTTCTAGGCGCTTTACTATGATCCGTTGGGCAAGTCCGAAATTGTGATCTCGGAGTCACAATGGTTGTGAGCCCACGGCTAGCTATATCCCTGAACCATTGAGGGTCACACAAGTACTGGATTCACGATTCCCGCAAGGAAACTGAGCTCAATGTGTTGAGCATAGGAGGAGGAATTTAGGGAGTGCGACTTCCTAAAAGTCAACAGGGGTCAAATTGCGATTTCCCAAAGTTGAGGGGCTAAACTGCTATTTTGGTCTAGGTGGTCTGAAAAATTGTTTTTGCATCATAATATTCAGTTTTTGAAACTGAGTCGATCGGTCCGATCTGATTGTCGATCGCAGTTATGATGAAACCACGGTGATGGAAATGAACCGAATGTTCATATGGACCTGGGCCTGACCCAAGTCCATTAGGCCGGTTCAAGCCCATCACTTATTTATTAAATTAGACCTAGGGCTACAACTAGAAGGGACTTTGATACAACCCTAGCCTCCAAGTATCCGCCCACCTCCTCCCCACATCACCTCTCGGCCGCGCCACCTTCCCGTTGCCGCCGATCACCGCGCCGCCGCTCGTCGCCAGTGCCTTAGTGATCGAACTTGTTTCGATCAGCGTGACGAGGAGATTCCGTCCGTGGCCAAATTCGTCAGCTCTTCTAGTTCAGACTGACGAAGGACTCGTGTTTTCGGTCGTGGACCTGATTAGGAGGATCTACCGCCGCCTACATTTTAAGAGCCAGATTCCATGTGAATTTGGTTGGAGCCAGGCGCCTAGACGCCAGCAAGGTGACATTTGATTAACATCCTATGCATGTTTTTACGACTGTATTGATATGTATTGAACGTTTCTGAGGCAATTTTTAAACTTCCGTTGCGTCCCCGGGAAATGGGATCCGGATCCGCCACTACGCCAACACCTGGTGAGCTCTGATACCACTAAAGTGTCACGCCCCGAGATCGAGACTCATGACATCGACAATATTAAACAATTATAAAATTGTAAAACATTAAGTCTCATAGCATAGCTTAAATCAGTCTATTACATAACCAAAAATATGTTTGTTTTTACATCTGAAAATCGGAGAAATTACGGAAGCGAAAAATAAATAAAACATTAACAGAAAACTGATCTTCACCAGTCCCAGAATAGCTCTTGTTCCTCTTCTTCTACCTGCTCTTCATTCTTATCTGGGTGGAGAAGTAAGGGGTGAGTGTTTGGGGAAACACTCAGCAAGTGGGGGATACCATTCGAGCAAGCAACAGATACATATACATATATAACAGAATTCGGAACTGAGCATGTACAGAGCAGAGCATAACATAACAGATAGCATAGCAGATAGCACTGATAATTACTTCGTGTCTATGGTTTACTGATCAGTCCTAATTTTTACTCCTCTAAGGGGTCGAGGCCATGTAGTTACATCACGTAACTCAGAGTGTGGAATATTCCGTAGACCCATATTACGACAGTAAAATCAGTGCAAAACAGAGCTTGAACGAAACAGAAATCTGAATTGAAACAGTGCTCGAACAGTAGGTTCAAAACTGAATTTTTAACAAGAATAATACATAATATATCAATGAAATATATTTACTTAGCAAAAGCCCACTTACAGAAATCTGGATTTTGAACGAAATCTGGTATATATCTGATGCACTAGGGAGCAGCTGGAGCAAGGTTTCAACGTGCAAGTTACTGTATTTTTTTTCTGAGAAAATTTTGGAGAAGTGTGGGTTCTCTCCTACCGTCTCAGGGGTATTTATAGGTGTAGTGGGAGGAGGCAAAAGGTCTGTCGTTTCAGAATTTAACTCCCAGGTTTAATGGCCATTAAAATGGCTGTTACAAAAGTAAACGTAGGCATTGATTTGAATGGGTTAATTAGCCATAAATCCTTCTCAATTGACAGTTTCAATGGTGAAATCTGCTCTGTACGCGTGAAAAAAACTTACTGAAATTCACGGCCAAAATCTGAATTTTCGTCCCCAAAATCTGAATTTTCGTTGGTCAAAGCTGAGTTGACCGCTGAGTTGACTGTTGAGTTGACTGCTGAGTTGTCTGCTGAGTTGTCTGTTGACTGAGCAGAAGCTGAGTTTGACTGCTGAGTTGTCTGCTGACTGAGTAGAAGCTGAGTTTGACTGCTGAGTTGACTGCGGAGTTGTCTGCTGACGGAGCAAAAGCTGAGTTTGACTGCTGAGTTGACCGCGGAGTTATCTGCTGACTGAGCAGAAGCTGAGTTTGACCGCCCAACAGCTGAGTTGATCGACCAACAGCTGAGTTGACCGACCAAAAGCTGAGTTGACCGACCGACAGCTGAGTTGACCGACCAAAATTTGATTTTTTTGGCTCTATTTCCGGGAGCTGAATTTTCGGGTTTTCACACGTAGGAGAGTTAGCTCCGAACTTCCATAAACAAATTCAGCGTATTTTCTTTACAGCTTTCAGTATTTACATATTCACGCATAGCATATTCGTTTATACGAATAACACTATTTACTTGGCCTACGAACGTTAGAGTGCAGTTTGAGTTATTTCCGCATTATTTACATTACTCAATCTGTATATCGGTGCATAAAGTATTCAAGAACACCGAGCTATTGCAGTTCAATATAAGTTAACCAGATTGTTCGGCCGTATGTCGAGCTGATTTCAGCATTCAGCTGGAATCAGCATGTTTAGCGCTTGCTTTGGATCAAGTTGGTTTCAGCTTACAGCTGGAACCGGTTTGGTTATTGCAACCCAGCTTCAATGCCTTGTTGAATCCTGCGTCTTATCATTCGATCTGGTTACACCCTCTAAGAACTGGCTATTGATCAAATAACTGGTCATTGCACATAGATAGAGGGTTAAATCGATCCCCAACAGAGATTGACATAGATAGAGGGTTAAATCGATCCCCAACAGAGATTGAGGTTCGAACTTCCATAAACAAATTCGTAGCATTTGTTTTCTTTACTTAATGCATTTACAACTTTCTTGTAACATCCAAAAATCCTAATTACATGGAAATGAGTGCATGACTAGGGGAAAATTATTTTGAATATTATGTGTCATTTTATGCGATTTAAATGATAGTTTTAATGTTTCATGACATGCATGTTATGTTTTTAATCCATTTGAGATCCGGACGCATGGACGAGACTAGGGACGACCGAGATGTAAACTATTTGAAATTTTTAAGCCCTGAGATTTTTCAGAGAAATATTTTATTATTTTAAGCAGCAATTTCCGAAAAATAAGATTTTTATGTATCTTTGCTGAGGGGGACCCGTTTTTCACCTATATGGACTATTTTAATGAACTTTATTGAATTTTTAAAATTGAGGGAGCTTATGTTACGAAAATTTATGTTACGAAAATTTGGAGTTTTAAAGTTTAATTTTGAGTTTAATTAACATTTTAAGTGGTGGAGGAGAAAAATTCTATTTTTTTCTTGATTAATAATATTTGGAGTGGTCATTTTGGGCATCACTCATTTCTTTCAACCCTAGTTTTTGAAACCCTACCTCCTCCCACACTCTCCCTCATTTACGTCGCCCCCTTCCCCATTGGTGCTCGAGTTTCATCAAATTATGGTGAAGATTTAAGGCTTGATCGTCCCAACTCTAGTCATCCGTCCCGGTATCGCGTAGCACTCGTAAATTCTTCAAAAGGCATGTCATATCTCTCTTTTTCTCACCATTTAAGCCATAATATTCTATTTTTAATAAATGATTGCATGAATTTTATGTGATTTGAATTGATCATAATGTTTGAGATCCATGCATGTTTCATAGTTTTCATTACGTGTTTGATTCGTTCTTGTGATGCTTCGGTCATGGGCTGTTCAAGGGGATAAGGTTCGAGTCTAGGCTGTCTAATGATGATCCATGGATGTGAAGATAGGGGCTCGAACATGGATGAACCAAGATCAAAGCCAAGGCCGGCGTGTGTCGCGTCCCAAGGCAGCGCACGGCTGCGCACTTCAAGTGCTTCGGCCATGCATCACGGCTCGAAGCTTGGTCCGTGGCTTGGTCCAGGGGAACCTGCTGGACCTGAGGGTGGTCCAATCGGCAAGGCTCTGGCCATGGTCCGTCGGAGCATATCGAGCGACGGGTGTTAGTCGCGGGTGGTAGGCGTGCGGCGCTAGAGTTGTTTCGTGAGGGGTTCGGTTCAACTGGACCGATTTGGTGGGTTCGGTTGGACCGGGTCGATCAGCCGAGGGTCGGGTCACAATATTTTAAGTTTGGTCCAACTTATTTTATTTCTAGGCCGGGTATTTTTATTTTAAAGTTTTAGGTCAATAATATTGGGTCAAGCATTTTAAAGCCAAAAATTTAAGTCAAACTTTAAATTATTTTATGAAAATAATATTTTGTATTAAGTTTTAAAGTCAAATTTAGTCAATAGGACCTTTATTTTAGTCAAATTTAGTCAATAGGACCTTTATTTTAGTCAAATTTTAATGTCTGATTTTAAAGCAAATGAGTGAGTATTTGGTAAATTTTAAAGTTAATTTTAAAGTTTGAGGAGTCAAGTCATGTCTAGGGTTAAGTTCATTTTAAGGTTAAGTCTAGTCTTTTGGGCTAAGAGTAGTGGGCCAGGCACCTGAACCAGTCTTTGATCGGAGTAGAAAATGTAGAAGCCCGTGAATATATATTTAATTATATGTAGTATTTTGTGCATACGAATATGATAATATTAAATGAAGGGATTAAATATATATTGACGGGCTAAGCCTTTTAAATTGCATGTTTTATGAAATGCACGTATCATGAAAAGTTTTATGTAACGTTAAGGCATGAAAGAAAAGAAAATATTTTTGAGGGATTGAAGTGATTTGTGGCAAGTTTACGATGGACGGAATCGGGATACCGGGCCCGATGAACCCCTGTTCATGTTATTACGAGCTTATAGATCCATATGTTCACGGCATGGTGAAGTGGCATCATAGAGGTGTGAGGGATCCCGAGGTAAGGTCGGGTGAACCGCATCGCCACGTACGTTGATTTCTTATGATTGATCAATCGCTTATGTTATGGCTCACACTTCATGGATACGACTCACACGCCCTTTTACTTTACGTTATGTTATGTTCATGCCTCAGTATGTTATGATATATGATCATGTACTATTATGAAGAGTTTCAACGCATGTTTTACGATCATTCACGCATGCATGTTTTAAAGCTATTTTACGATACGTATGTGCTTGCATGCGATTTTATTATATGTACCTCGTTATTATTCAGATAGAGCATGCTGGGTCTTTAGGCTCACTAGGTTTAAATGATGTAGGTGTTGATCCTGTTGATTTCATTCCGACCGGTGGTGAGGACCTCTGAGCGCCCGTCACAGCTGTTACCTCGTGACCACTCTGACGTCTTTATTATACTATGAAACATTAACATATATTTTATCAGTCACGTTCATTTTCCGCAACTGTTACTTACACTGATTCTAAGCCGTGTGGATGACTTTATGTTTTGAACTACTTAATTATTTATGTTTAAAGTAATGTTGAGAAAATTTTTTGAAGGGACGAGCCACACCTTTTAGAATGTTTATTCCGCACATTATCTTTATTTTTTTAAAAAAAAATTCTAGAGTACGGTTCGTTTCAGTTGGTATCAGAGCGGTGGTTCTGGTGGGGTACTAACCTGCTGCGTGGAGCTCGGAAGTCGTACTGCCAATCTGTAAGTTTTATAGTTTTATGATTCATGTTTATTTTTGCATGATGCATGTTATATTTTCAGCATTAGGTTTTCTTTAAGAGTTTAAGAGTTAGACGCTTAGTCATGCACTTAGATTTACGTGAAGGGTTTTATGTGCCAGTATGCTCCCAGACGCGATAGGAACCAGCAGAGTGACTGTACGCCTCCTCCTCCTCCCTCACCTCCACAGTTGACGCCGTTATGAGAGGACTAGTGTGGACATGCTAGCCGAGATCACCAGACTGTTGGAGAGACAGTCGGAGCGACCTGGGAAGTCACATGAGGAGGACGTGGCTGAGCGGTTCCGCAACCAGGGACCCAACGATTTTTGAGGGACTACTGATCCGCTTGTTTCTGAGGAGTGGATCCGTTCGTTGGAGACCCTCTTCGCCTATATGGGTCTCCCGGATGCTGACAAGGTCCGATGTGCTATCTTTATGATGAAGGGAGATGCAGCTCTATGGTGAGAGAGCGCAGTGGTTGGTTTGGTACTCAAGAGTTTGACTTGGGAGAGATTCAAGGTGGTATTCTTTGAGAAGTATTTCACTGCTGACGTCCGGAGTCAGCTAATAAGGGAGTTCATGAGTCTCCGTCAGGGAGACAAGTCTATTTCCGAGTATGTGCGGTAGTTCGAGCGGGGGTGTCACTTTGTGCCCTTGATCGCACTGGTGGAGAGCGAGAAGTTGAGGCAGTTCACTGATGGACTGCGATTAGACATCCGCCAGGATGTCAATATGACGGACGTGACTACGTACATGGCGGCAGTGAACAGAGCTTACGGTTTGAGAGGGACCGGAAGAGGCAGTTACAGCAGCCCGTCAGGGTCAGTCTTCACAGCAGCCAGCAAAGAGATCTTGTCAGGGGCCTCCTAAGGGCCCAACTCCTCAGGGGCAACAGAAGAGACCTCAAGGCCAGCAGAGGCCGCAGCAAGAGGGCCAGCGCCCCTAGACCTGGAGGTACACCGATCTGCAAGGAGTGCCATAAGCAGCATTCAGGAGCTTGCATGGCTATTTTACGATACATATATGCTTGCATGCGATTTTATTATATGTACCTTGTTATTATTCAGATAGAGCATGCTGGGCCTTTTGGCTCACTAGGTTTAAATGGTGCAGGTGTTGAGCCTGTTGATTCCGTTCCGACAGATGGTGAGGACCTCTGAGCGCCTGTTGCAAGTGTTATCCCGTGACCACTCTGACGTCTTTATTTATGCTATGAAACATTTACAGGTATTTTATCAGTCACGTTCAGTTTCCGCAACTGTTACTTACACTGATTTTAAGCCATGTGGATGAATTTATGTTTTGAGCTACTTATTTATTTATGTTTTAAAGTAATGTTGAGAAAATGTTTTAAAGGGACGAGCCATACTTTTTAGAATGTTTATTCCGCACATTTTCTTTATTTTTAAAAAAATATTTTTTTCTATAGTACGGTTCGTTTCATTTCTGCATTTGCACGCATACATGTTTAAAACCAGTTTACTGCTTTCAATTTACAGAGGGTAGTTCAGGTTTATTTCCGCATGATTTTTATCATACCTGATCTACTTATCGATGCTCAAAACCTTTCAGGAACATGAGCTATTGCAGCTCGAGATTTAACAGACCAGATCAAGCGACCAGCTCGTAGCGCTGCTACGAGCTGGTATCTTCTTAGGCGCGATCTGGTAGATTGGTTGCGTGTTGTTTTCACTCTTGTAAATTTTAAAATGCACGTAACTCACGGGGTTGGTGTTTGGGCTTTGTGAGAGCCTACGTGAGTTGTGGCAGAGCTCATGAACACCCTCGAAATTAGATCCTATCACAAGTTTTCGTTTTAAAAATGGAGTAGCACTTTAAAAAATTGGAAACGTTTACATCGATCTTTGGGAACCAAATTAACATTTAATACAGCTTTTCATCCCCAAACTGATGGTCAATCTGAAAGAGTAATGCAGACACTTGAAAATATACTTTCGTGCATATACGATTGATTTTATTGCAAGCTGGAATTACAAGTTACCCTTGGTAGAATTCACATACAACAAAAGTTACCAGGTTTCAATAGAAATGGACCCTTACGAAGCACTTTATGGAAGAAAGTGTCCATAACCAATTCATTGTGATGAAAGAGTGGATATAGGACCAAACATTTTGGAACAAACTACTGCATCCATTAGTAGATACATGAACGTATGAGGACGACATAAAGTAGACAGAAGAGCTATGCTGATAACCATCGTCGAGAGATGAATTTTGAAGCTGGAGACCATGTGTTTCTGAAGGTAGCACCCATGAAATGGATAATATGATTTGGAAGGAAAGGTAAGTTGAGTCCAAGATTCATTGGTCCATTTGAGATATTAGAAAGAGTTGGGACGCTATCTTATCCATTAGCGCTACCTCCACCCTTATCAGTAGTGCATAATGTGTTTCACATCAACAACCCCACCTATGAACTGTAGTAGCTAGCCACTCGACGCATAGGGGAAATGAGAGTGCGGAATCACCGCTCGTCCTCGCATCCTGGTAAGTAAACAGAACAATAACAACGAAGCAATGGCTGCAAAGGCTGAACGGAGATGCTAATGCGTGTATGCAACATGCTGGAATAACAAGCATATAAACATATGCAAAACAATAATAGCATCAGCAAGTATACACCACATAACCAACAGTCATCTCACAAAACAGCAGCCAGCAATAGTCATCTCACAAATTATCCAAGCCATAACATCGCTGTATTACAAGCTCCAATCCGTACCTCAATTCTGCTACACGCTCACCACAACAAAGCCCAAGAGATCTGGTTAACACCTGCTAGAACAACACACACAAGATCTCAGGGAAGCTAACAGAACGCTACGGAGGTCACGGTCTGGGAGCAACAGCTCAACCATTAACTCATCAACGCATACAACTTAACGGGTAGCTTAATTCAAGGCTAGGAACAAGATCTCATCGCGAAAGGAACGAAGTTATACCTGTACGATACCACGCACAACCGAGCAGCAACTTCACGTTCTTCAACTAGACAATCACAGCCTCCCAAAGCTGTAGGAAATGGAAGAGCTTCTCAAGAGGAGTCCAACGCTACCTCAAACGTAAGAAACGACAGTCGGAAGCGACGGGAATTCACCGGAAAAGCTCACGGTGAACAGTACTTGAGGGTTCGAGAAACAGGGAACGAATGTCGGGAAAATATTCTAAGTATGGGATCTGATGATAAACGTCGAAGACCAAGTCTTCCTTATATAAATCCAACAACGGCTGGAATCTGATTTAAAAGTCCACCGACATAACCAGCAGGCACACTACAACCAGCAGATGCAAAGAACCAACTGCTGAATTCTCAAACAACGCTAATCAAAACGAAGTCGCAGCGACTTAACAAAACGACGTCGCACCGCTTACGTCATCGAATCTGCCACCAGCTGGTCGCCTAAAACCATCAGCTGGTTCTCAAATCCAAAAGCTGGATTGTATAACACTCAAAATCTGATACCAGACGTTGCATCAAAACGCTGCGTTCCAACTTAATAAAACGGCGTCGCATAGCTTACGTCATCAAATCTGGTCGATAACTCTCGCGCAAAACAACCAAACGCAAGCTACAGGAAACCAGACGCAAGCTACAGTAGAGTTGACCATCGTTGACATCTGCTCCCAGCTGGAAAACCAGTCGATACACACGCGAACAAAACCTCGCAGCTGGTACCAGTCGCAACATTCAAAACGGTGTCGCACCAACTAATCAAAACGCTACCGTTTTGCCCTCAACAAACGAGATAAAGCAGCAGCTGGATATAAACACGCTACCAGCTTTCACTTAACACTACGCATCAGATTCCACTAAAACGACGGCGTTTGATCTCCCGCGATACAATTACACGCTGCGACTGGTTTTCGCCACCGACCAACTTTTACCACAAAACCAGCTTTTACCCAAAAATACCAAAATTACGAAAACTTCCAGAATTGCTTAAATTGCGAAATCTGACCCGAAAATGCCAACCAAACTAATCTTATACAATTCCAGGTTTCACATTCCTCCCCCACTAAAAAGGATTTCGTCCCCGAAATCAAACAGCAAATCTGAAACACAACTCAACAACGGCAAGCAAAAACAGAAACTCGCCTAACATAGGCCAAGAATTCAAGATAACTGAGCAAACAATTAACAACAACTAGGGAAAAATACAACCAAAAGCTACAAACTACTGGAATTTTAGCTCAAGAGCTACTCAAACAGATGCGGCCACTCGCGCTGCATTTTTTCTTCCAGTTCCCAAGTAGCTTCTTCCCTGCCATGTTTGCTCCACTGCACCATTACCAACGGAATGGTCTTATTCCTCAGCTGTTTCTCTTTTCTGCCAAGGATATGCAAGGGATATTCCTGATAACTCAACGCTGATCTAGCTCAACCTCGTCAGTTCCCAGCACATGAGACGGATCTGGCTCATACTTTCTCAACATGGAAACATGAAAGACGTCATGAAGAGAAGACAACTCTGGTGGCAACAACAATCGATACGCTAAAGGGCCAATTCTCTCAACAATCTCATAAGGTCTGACGTAACAAGGGGCTAACTTTCCCTTGCGTCCAAAGCGCATCACATTGCGAAACGGAGAAACTTTGAGAAATACACAATCACCAACCTGAAACTCAAGAGGTAGACGCCTCTTATTCGCATAACTGGCTTGGCGATCCTGAGCAGCTTTCATCCGTTGTCTAATAAGATCCACATGATCTTTCATTTGCTGCACAAAGTCAATGGCAGATAGCTGCTTCTCCCCCACTTCTTCCCAACATACCGATGATCTGCACTTTCTACCATATAAAGCCTCAAATGGCGCCATGCCAATCGTCACCTGATAGCTGTTATTGTACGAAAACTCAACCAAAGACAACGCATCTTGCCAGCTACCTCTGAAATCCAATACAACAGCTCGCAACATATCCTCCAACGTCTAGATAGTTCGCTCAGATTGGCCATCTGTCTGGGGGTGATACGCGGTGCTCATAGCCAATCTGGTACCCAAAGCTGTTTGCAAACTCTTACAAAACCTGGAAGTAAACCTCGGATCTCGGTCAGAAACGATCAAAACGGGAACACCATGCAGTCTAACAACAAAATCAACATACAGCTTCGCCATCTTATTCAACGAGAAGGTCATCTCATAGGGAATAAAATGTGCAGACTTTGACAGTCGGTCTACAACCACCCAAATAGCATCGCATCCTCTGCTGGAACGAGGCAAATGCGTCACGAAATCCATAGCAATGTGCTCCCAATTCCATTGGGTCACTTCCAAACTCTGCAACAGACCACCAGGTCTCATCCTTTTGGACTTAACCATTTGACAATTCAAACAACGAGCAACAAAACCAGCAACATCGCTCTTTAGGACAGCCCACCAGAAGTGCGGCTTCAACGCATGGTACATCTTCCGTGCACCAGGATGAACACTATGCCTGCTACAGTGGGCTTCCCGAATGATCTCCTCCTTCAAATCAATCAAATTTGGCACAACAAACCTGCCCCGGAAACGCAAACAACCATCGGAAGAGACAGAATAATCTTCAAGTTCATCAACTTCAACTCGTGGATAGACGGATCAGTCCTCTGAGCTGCTCGAATGGAAGAAACAATCTGTGGCTCCACTTGGAACGATGAAACCACAAAGCAATCCTCAGCAGGGTAGAATATCCAACCCGTAGTGTTAAGATGCTCTTGATCCTTAGAGATGTACAACGACGCAAGCATCTCACTAGCATTCCTGCTCAAAGCATCGACCACTACGTTCGACTTCCCAGGCTGGTACTTGATCTCACAATCAAAGTCTTTTAGCAGCTCCATCCACCGACGTTGTCTCATGTTCAAGTCAGGCTGCGAAAACAGATACTGCAAACTCTTGTGGTCGGAGTACACCACAAACTGCTCGCCATACAGGTAGTGACGCCAGATCTTCAACGCAAAGACCACCGCTGCTAATTCCAAATCATGGACTGGGTAACGAGTCTCATGCAGTTTCAACTGCCGCGAGGCATACGCAATGACTCGACCATTCTGCATCAAAACACAACCCAATCCATTTAGCGAAGCGTCAGAGCAAACAATGAATCCACCTGTTCCGGACGGCAGAGTCAACACAGGCGCAGTAGTCAATTTCTCCTTAAGCAGTTGAAAAGCATTCTCGCACTGCTCAGTCCAAACAAAACGCTCCTTCTGAGTCAATTGAGTCGCGAGGCATACGCAATGACTCGACCATTCTGCATCAAAACACAACCCAATCCATTTAGCGAAGCGTCAGAGCAACCAACGAATCCACCTGTTCCGGACGGCAGAGTCAACACAGGCGCAGTAGTCAATTTCTCCTTAAGCAGTTGAAAAGCATTCTCGCACTGCTCAGTCCAAACAAAACGCTTGTCCTTCTGAGTCAATTGAGTCATTGGGTTTGCTATACTTGAGAATCCCTCAATGAAGCGACAATAATAGCCAGCCAGACCCAAGAAACTGCGAATCTCGGAAACATTCCTGGGACGCTCCCAGTTCAGAACAGCATCAACCTTACTGGGATCCACAGAAATCCCCTCGGCTGAAATCACATGTCCCAAGAATACGATGCGATCCAACCAGAACTCGCACTTGGAGAACTTTGCATACAACTCCTGGTCTCTCAGCGTCTGAAGGACAATACGCAAATGCTCCTTGTGCTCCAAAGGAGTCTTCGAATAGACTAAGATGTCGTTGATGAACACGATCACAAACTGATCGATAAACTCACGGAAAACTCGGTTCATCAAATCCATAAAGACTGTAGGGGCATTAGTCAATACAAACGGCATAACCAAAAACTCATAATGCCCGTACCTCGTGCGAAAAGCAGTCTTCGCGACATCTTGTTCTCTCACTCTCAGCTGATGGTACCCTGAACGAAGATCAATCTTTGAATACACCGCAGAACCTAGCAACTGATCAAATAGATCATCGATTCTCGGTAACGGGTACTTGTTCTTCACAGTGTCTTTGTTCAATTGGCGAAAATCAATGCACATCCGCATTGAGCCATCCTTCTTCGTCACAAATAGAATGGGCTCTCCCCACTGTGACATACTAGGTAGGATAAAACCTTTCTCCAGCAAATCATCTAACTGCACCTTGAGTTCTCTCAACTCCGCAGGCGCCAGACGATAAGGGGCACGCGAAATCGGAGCTCTGCCAGGCACCAGCTCGATGCTGAAGTCAATCTCCCGCCTCGGAGGAAAACCAGGAATCTCCTCCGGAAACACATCGGGAAAATTCCGCACCACGGGGACGTCACTAAGCTGCACACGAGAAGAAGAAGACGCATCCAAAGCGTAGATCATAAAGCCAGCATTCCCCAAAGACAAAAAGCTAAACATCTCCATCGCTGAGACCAACGGGATCTTTGATCTAGAATCCTGGCCGTAGAAGTCCCACTTCTCGCCAGACAAAGGCCTAAAGCGCACAATCCCATGGAAACAATCCACGGAGGCCCTATAGTTGGACATCACATCCATCCCAACTATTCAATCGAAATCCCAAAGCATCAAACGGATCAAGTTCGCTAACAGGACATGCTCACCGAACCGCAACACACCATCCAACAAAACCTCCTGGGAGAACAAGCTCACACCGCCAGGGGTAGACACAGAAACAGCATCGCGCAACGAAATGGTACACAGACCATGCTCAACAAAAAACGAATCAGAAATAAACAAATACGATGCACCGGTGTCAAACAACACACGTGCAGGAAAATCAAAAACAAAGCAAGTACCTACGATCACCCGACTCGGTGTCTCCTCGGCCTGCTCCCTAGTGATGGCGTTAACCTGAGCATGCTGGGGTCTAGAGAAGAAAGGCTGAGACGATTGTCCGAACCGCGATGGACTAGGCTGCTGAAACGGCCTAAACTGAGTCTCACCCAAACGGGGCTGCTGAAACTGAGGGGAACGACCCCTAGACTGACCTCCTCGACCCTGAGGCTGGGCCGCGGTCTGCTGTGATCTAGCTGACGGACACACTCTAGCAAAATGCCCGTACTGACCACAGAGGTGGCAGGAGCCCTACACACCAACACACTGCGTGGACGAATGCTTTCCATCGCAAAAACCACAAAACTCAGCCCGAGAACCATTGCTACTTGAGCTGCCCAAACTAGAAGAGCCAGAACCCGACTTCTTCTTGAACTGCTGACCGCGGGGTCGAAACCTATGACGACCAGACTGCTGAGCCACCTGCTGCGGCTGATGGGCTGACTGGGAGGACTGGAAGACTGCGCTCCCTGACTACAGGACGACTAACCTGCGCCGCCTGCTTCCTACGAGAACGAAGACTCTGCAAACCTTCCTCGATATCAATAACAGTGTCAACTGCTTCAGCATAGCTCTTGGGTTTGCTGGTCAGCACCATCTGATACAACTCTTCGTTCAAGCCCTCAAGAAATCTAGTCCGCTTGGCCCTCTCCCGACCAGAAACATGGGGAACGTACGCAAACAGAGAAGAAAACTTCCTAGCATACTCTCGAACAGTCATGGAACCCTGCTCCAGATGGTCGAACTCCCGCTCCCGGGCGTTCACATAAGACTCTGGTACATACTCCTGTCGGAAGGTCTCGCAGAAACTGTCCCAAGAGATCCCAACACCGGTCTCTAACAAGGTACTCGAAGTGCCTCGCCACCAGTGCTCTGCTGCCTTCCTAAGCAACAGGGTCGCTAAACTCAATCAAAGATCATCATCATACTGCACCCGATCGAAAAGACCAATAATATTACGGAGCCACGAGTCCGCATCCTCACTGGACTCATCACCATTAAAGACTGAGGGTTCATCCGCTGAAATCGTGCTATCACCACGTCCATCCACTCCATCGAGGGAGGAGACTGGAGGGTTCATCCGCTGAAATCGTGCTATCACCACGTCCATCCGCTCCATCGGGGGAGGCAAGTCCCAACTTCCTCCTCCTCCTCATGCCTACTACGGGAACGACTAGGAGCGCTATGCCGATCCTCATTCTGTCCTGCCGATTCCTCAAACTGCCCCTACCTCTACCACGACGTCTAGGCGGCATCTACGAAACACTCAATGGGATCAAGCAAAATAGAACAGATACAACATAGAACACAGAAATATGCAACACGTAATCACATAGTCAAGCACATGCAACACACAACACTGTGCCTAGACTCAAGTGTGATCAAAGAAATTGAGCTTATCCCAGCTTAAGCTCTGATACCAAAAATATCAGGCCTCGTGCTCTAAATAGAGTAAAAACATACAAACACATGCGGAAGCTATCAAAAAGCGGGTAAAATTTTCGCGTTTGGCCTGACGATTTAAAACAATATAATTTAAAATAACACGATACTCAAAATAGAATCCCAGTTTACGAAAATCACAACAACAATAACAGTATAGCATAAACAAGTATCAGACTCCAACAATCAAATACACCAATGAAGCACAGGGCATCTCCCCGGCTAACTGGACCGATACATATAAATATGATATACGCTACTGGGATACTCTAACCACCTCCTGGGGCACCTTCAGCTGGGCTAGCTCCACGACCAGCTGAGTAACCTGGACAACACAACAGGCAAGGAAAACAAACCAAGCCCTAGAGGGACATGGGGTCAAACCCCAGTACGGAGAGCAACTATAAAAAGCAGTAAACAGCATGAATAAAATGCAGATGCTATGCATGAGAAAGGAGACAACAGCTCAACGGAAAATCTGCAATAGAACATGTGGCCATGGTGAGTGTAGGACATGTGGGTGCTACCCACTCACCCCTACTCGCCCAACCTTACCAGATGCATCAACAACCCCACCTATGAACTGTGGTAGCTAGCCACTTGTGATGGATCTGTTTTGACAGATCCTGATTAAGTTTTGAATTACACAAAACCTGTTATTGTGTTTCTAACAATTCTACTTGAGTGTACAGATTCTAGCTATCAAAGAAGATGATGAACAGTCGAAGAATCTGTCCAGCCGATGGTTCACAATATAAAGATTCAGCAGTTGGTTTGGTGTTCATGGAATCGGCAGCTGGATTAGCAATGGAGACGTCCAAAGTTGAATCAGCTGTTCGTAATCAGGCGGAGGCCAAGTTGAACCAGCTGGAGCATAGTAAACCAGCTGGAACGATGACAACCAGCTGCAAGCGCTAAAGAGCGAAGTGAATCATCTGGAACAGGAATTGAGAAGTCTGCTGGAGAAATAGATCGAAGAAGAAGATTCCAATTATAAGTACTGTTGACGAATCTGTTAGCAGTCGCGATTATAAGTACCGTTGATGAATCTATTGACAGTCGCTATTCAAGAAGCTAAGAAGAGTCGCAAGATGGAGCTGGAACGATGAAGATCAGCTGGAGCGCTAAGTGTAGATGACATCAGCAGTGACGTCATCATTCAGCAGGAAGCTACAGTGATCAGCAGGAAGCTATCAGCAGATGAGAAGAGAAGTGAAAGAGATGAAGCAACGTCGTGCTGAAGAATCAGCAGATGGTTTAGCATTGATGACGTCATCGGTGACATC
>KQ997542.1:0-10088 GCA_001598015.1 Dorcoceras hygrometricum | reverse complement strand
GACATGTGGGTGCTACCCACTCACCCCTACTCACCCACCCTTACCAGATGCATCAACAACCCAACCTATGAACTGTGGTAGCTAGCTACTCGGCGCATAGGGGAAATGAGAGTGCGGAATCACCGCTCGCCCTCGCATGCTGGTAAGTAAACAAAACAATAACAATGAAGCAATGGCTGCAAAAGCTGAACGGAGATGCAAATGCGTGTATGCAACATGCTGGAATAACAAGCATATAAACATATGCGAAACAATAATAGCATCAGCAAGTATACACCACATAACCAACAGTCATCTCACAAAACAGCAGCCAGCAATAGTCATCTCACAAATTATCAAAGCCATAACATCGCTGTTTTACAAGCTCCAATCCGTACCTCAATTCTGCTACACGCTCACCACAACAAAGCCCAAGAGATCTGGTTAACACCTGCTAGAACAACACACACAAGATCTCAGGGAAGCTAACAGAACGCTACGGAGGTCACGGTCTGGGAGCAACAGTAGTCATACTCACAAATTATCAAAAGCCATAACATCGCTGTTTTTACAAGCTCCAATCCGTACCTCAATTCTGCTACACGCTCACCACAACAAAGCCCAAGAGATCTGGTTAACACCTGCTAGAACAACACACACAAGATCTCAGGGAAGCTAACAGAACGCTACGGAGGTCACGGTCTGGGAGCAACAGCTCAACCAGCAACTCATCAACGCATACAACTTAACGGGTAGCTTAATTCAAGGCTAGGAACAAGATCTCATCACGAAAGGAACGAAGTTCTACCTGTACGATAACACGCACAATCGAGCAGCAACTTCGCGTTCTTCAACTAGACAATCACAGCCTCCCAAAGTGGTAGGAAATGGAAGAGCTTCTCAAGAGGAGTCCAACGCTACCTCAAACATAAGAAACGACGGCCGGAAGCGACGGGAATTCACCGGAAAAGCTCACGGTGAACAGTACTCGAGGGTTCGAGAAACAGGGAACGAATGTTGGGAAAATATTCTAAGTATGGGATCTGATGATAAACGTCGAAGACCAAGTATTCCTTATATAAATCCCACAACGGCTGGAATCTGATTTAAAAGTCCACCGACATAACCAGCAGGCACACTACAACCAGCAGATGAAAATAACCAACTGCTGAATTCTCAAACAACGCTAATCAAAACGATGTCGCATCGACAAAACGACGTCGCACCGCTTACGTCATCAATTCTGCCACCAGCTGGTCGCCTAAAACCATCAGCTGGTTCTCAAATCCAAAAGCTGGATTTTATAACACTCAAAAGCTGATACCAGACGTTGCATCAAAATGCTGCGTTCCAACTTAATAAAACGGCGCCGCATAGCTTACGTCATCAAATCTGGTCGATAACTCTCGTGCAAAACAACCAAACGCAAGCTACAGGAAACCAGACGCAAGCTACGGTAGAGTTGACCATCGTTGACATCTGCTCTCAGCTGGACAACCAGTCGATACACACATGAACAAAACCTCGCAGCTGGTACTAGTCGCAACATTCAAAACGGCGTCGCACCAACTAATCAAAACGCTACCGTTTTGCCCTCAACAAACGAGATAAAGCGGCAGCTGGATATAAACACGCTACCAGCTTTCACTTAACACTACGCATCCAGATTCCACTAAAACGACGGTGTTTGATCTCCCACGATACAATTACACGCTACGACTGGTTTTCGCCATCGACCAGCTTTTACCACAAAACCAGCTTTTACCCAAAAATACCAAAATTACGAAAACTTCCAGAATTGCTTAAAATGCGAAATATGACCCGAAAATGCCAACCAAACTAATCTTATAAAATTCCATGTATCGCTCGCCCTTGTGCGTGGATATCCTGTGCTATCTGAAGAGATAATAGTGTGTTAAATCTCTGGCCAGAGTACTAGATGTGTTTTGGGTAAATGGGTTTACCTAGTAACACATGCGATGTCACTATTTGATCTCCAAGATGTATGTATGGTTATTGGATCTCAAGAGACTCTCGATTTACCAATGATCGTTGATCTGATCGGGATATTTGTGTTGAAAGGACGGTACTGTACACTAACCATGACCGACTGCTTCTTTCAGGCACTATTAGTGATACCTAGGGGATCATGGGGCTATGTTTCTAGACGCTTTATCATGATCCGATGGGTTGTCCGAAAATGTGGTTTCGGAGTCACAAATGTTGTGAGCCCACGACAAGCTGTATCCCTGAACCATTGAGGATCACACAAGTACTGGTTTCTCAATTCCCGTACGGAAATTAAGCTCAATTTGTTGAGTATAGTAGGAGGAAGGATGGAAGTGTGACTTCCTGAAATTGAGTAGGGTGAAAATGCAATTTCCTTAAGCTTGGACTAGTTTGACTATCCTTAAAGCTTACAGGGGCCTAACTACTATTTTGGATTAGGTGGTCCGAAAAATTATTTTCACATCAAATGTTCAGTTTTGTAAACTGTGTAGATCGGTCCGATCTGATCGTCGATCGGGATTATGATGAAGCCACAGCGATGGACTTGAAACCAATGTGCACCTGGGCCTGGGCCCGACCCAAGCCCATTAACTTGGTTTAAGCCCATGAAAAATCTATAAATAGGGATCCTGGGGTATTCATTTAAAACACACCAGAAAACATTCAGCAAATATTTTCTCTCTTCTTCTCTTCCCTTTCCTCCCTCGCCGCCTTCGCCGCCCGTCGGCGACGCCGCCGCTGTCGTCGGAATTTATTCCGACCATTCTGGCGAGGAGATTCCGTCCGTGGAACTTTTGTTGGTTTTCTGGTGCAAACCGAAAAAGGAATTGAGATTCCGGTCGTGGAGCGGATTAGGAGGCCGTAGCTGTTCAACCATTGAAGTGCCAATTTACACATGGAATTCTTCGGAGCCAGGCGCCTAGATGCCAACAAGGTATATTCTAAACATTCTATGAATGTTTTTAATTAATTATATAGGTGTATTGATCGTTCCCGGGCTCCAAATTTTTAATTCTTCCGCTGCGCCAACAAAGTCAAGCACTCTTAACTTTGAAGTTCTTAAGTGATGAGCTCCCGAAAAGAAGATGCACCTTGTTGGTATGATTAGTACCAATTAAATCTGATAAGCCTTCCTCAACTAACCTCAATTAACAACGCTAAATCAAAACGATGTCGCATCGACAAAACGACGTCGCACCGCTTACGTCATCAATTCTGCCACCAGCTGGTCGCCTAAAACCATCAGCTGGTTCTCAAATCCAAAAGCTGGATTTTATAACACTCAAAAGCTGATACCAGACGTTGCA
The DNA here is from genome assembly GCA_001598015.1 of Dorcoceras hygrometricum. Lineage (NCBI taxonomy): Eukaryota > Viridiplantae > Streptophyta > Magnoliopsida > Lamiales > Gesneriaceae > Dorcoceras > Dorcoceras hygrometricum. The sequence goes on along the minus strand of KQ997542.1, from coordinate 6,792 downwards.
TCAAAATGCTGCGTTCCAACTTAATAAAACGGCGTCGCATAGCTTACGTCATCAAATCTGGTCGATAACTCTCGTGCAAAACAACCAAACGCAAGCTACAGGAAAACAGACGCAAGCTACGGTAGAGTTGACCATCGTTGACATCTGCTCTCAGCTGGACAACCAGTCGATACACACATGAACAAAACCTCGCAGCTGGTACTAGTCGCAACATTCAAAACGGCGTCGCACCAACTAATCAAAACGCTACCGTTTTGCCCTCAACAAACGAGATAAAGCGGCAGCTGCATATAAACACGCTACCAGCTTTCACTTAACACTACGCATCCAGATTCCACTAAAACGATGGTGTTTGATCTCCCACGATACAATTACACGCTACGACTGGTTTTCGCCATCGACCAGCTTTTACCACAAAACCAGCTTTTACCCAAAAATACCAAAATTACGAAAACTTCCAGAATTGCTTAAAATGCGAAATATGACCCGAAAATGCCAACCAAACTAATCTTATAAAATTCCATGTATCACACGCCCGAGTTTGAGACTAGCATCTGCGATGTGAAGTACCACTTTTCATTGGTAGGGAACATAGTGATGTTCTGAGCATGCATATGGGTAGTGACCTGGTGATCTATCGAACTACCCTCATTCGGACTTTTCAAGTGGGTACCATTTGTCGAGTGGATTAAGTCCGAGGTCTTGGTTGTACAGATTAGCCCTCATTACTCGAAACATCATTGAGACTCTACATGATACGTGCCTCACTTTGACCCATTTACCGACTCAGTTGGGGTCATCAAGGGGCGGGGTTGGGTGAGGTCCCGGTGCATATAGGAGTCGATGCTTCGTTGTCGAGGATTCACCGCTCGCCCTTGTGCGTTGATATCCTATGCTATCTGAGGAGATAATGGTGTGATAAATCTCTGGCCAGAGTACTAGATGTGTTTTGGGTAAATGGGTTTACCTAGTAACACATGCGATGTCACTATTTGATCTCCAAGATGTATGTATGGTTATTGGATCTCAAGAGACTCTCGATTTACCAATGATCGTTGATCTGATCGGGATATTTGTGTTGAAAGGACGGTACTGTACACTAACCATGACCGACTGCTTCTTGCAGGCACTATTAGTGATACCTAGGGGATCATGGGGCTATGTTTCTAGACGCTTTATCATGATCCGATGGGTTGTCCGAAAATGTGGTTTCGGAGTCACAAATGTTGTGAGCCCACGACAAGCTGTATCCCTGAACCATTGAGGATCACACAAGTACTGGTTTCTCAATTCCCGTACGGAAATTAAGCTCAATTTGTTGAGTATAGTAGGAGGAAGGATGGAAGTGTGACTTCCTGAAATTGAGTAGGGTGAAAATGCAATTTCCTTAAGCTTGGACTAGTTTGACTATCCTTAAAGCTTACAGGGGCCTAACTACTATTTTGGATTAGGTGGTCCGAAAAATTAGTTTTCACATCAAATGTTCAGTTTTGTAAACTGTGTAGATCGGTCCGATCTGATCGTCGATCGGGATTATGATGAAGCCACAGCGATGGACTTGAAACTGGTGCAAACCGAAAAAGGAATTGAGATTCCGGTCGTGGAGCGGATTAGGAGGCCGTAGCTGTTCAACCATTGAAGTGCCAATTTACACATGGAATTCTTCGGAGCCAGGCGCCTAGATGCCAACAAGGTATATTCTAAACATTCTATGAATGTTTTTAATTAATTATATAGGTGTATTGATCGTTCCCGGGCTCCAAATTTTTAATTCTTCCGCTGCGCCAACAAAGTCAGGCACTCTTAACTTTGAAGTTCTTAAGTGATGAGCTCCCGAAAAGAAGATGCACCTTGTTGGTATGATTAGTACCAATTAAATCTGATAAGCCTTCCTCAACTAACCTCAATTACATCTATAACTTCTCATTCTCGTAATCCCTCTCATTACGATGTGGGATCGGTTCATTCATGTGCCCCTTTGCTTCTAGAAGCCTGCCAGGAGCCGCTCATTGTCCGTGAAACCTCTTGGCACCGGTGATCACTCCCCGTCCTATTTTGAGCCCCGAACCTCACAGGAGCAGTAGAGGCCTGAGCTGATTGGACCGCACTGTAGCTCAGTGTTGACGAACACAAGTTGCTGAGAGTTATCCACCGATTACCAACTTGTCAGACATATCTTCTTGTACATGTGTCTAGGCCTGTGTATTGGTAAGGATAAGCGGCGGTATGTACGAGTAGATTTATAACGAGAGATTGAAGATTTGGGTACACCAGAAAACCTGCACCACAGCAAAGGGCAAAACACATAGAAATGCTTCTGAAATTCTTCTGTATATCATCAGCCAACATCAGCAGCATAGTAAGACTTGATCTGTCAGGTATAATTTGATATATTTACGACGGGAAAGAATACTCAAGAGAGAGGAGAGTCTTGAGTTTCCCGAAAACCACATACATATTTGTTTATTGATTTTATGAGCTTATGTGATTTCTTGATTTATCACTCTTTGCTCAGTATCTGATATATGATTATTTGCGTGAATACATATTGACATGCTTGCATTCATATTGAGCCGAAAACCAGAAGCACGGAGGGTAGATTCGCCTAGAGAGTGTACAGATGTTTGGGAAGCTATAGTTGACTTGCAAGGGATGTTGAGTTACACCTGAAGCCAGAGTACTCACTGTAGTTGTTCCAAGGTCAGGGGATCGAGAAGCAGAACATCGCCTCGAAGGGGTGAGTAGGTGGTTTGATCCAAGATCTTAGTCCCTGGGATCCCAAGAACCTTTGATCTATTGAGATTCGATTTGTCATTCCTTGTTTCTGAAACATGCATCGCATTCATGCTTATTCGATTGCATGTTCTATCGATTATACTGGGATTGTCTTCTCACCAGAGGTTTTTGGATTTTGTTTTGTTTGTATGTGTGCATAACAACAGGTGGAGCGAGAGCTTGACCAACTAGACAGGGGTAGCGAGAGCAGAGCCAACAGGCTTGATAAGAACACCTGCTATCAGCGTAGCCCGAGGATTATATTTTTAACTTTGTCTTTCTGAATTTCTGATGTATGTAGTTGGAATACGACTGTAGGTACTTTGTAACCTATTGCATAGTTTATTCTACGGCTTGTAAAATGAACAGAGTTTGTTCGAAAGAAAATATAAATGTTGGTGGCAAATTCTTATCATTATTTGTTAAGGTAAGTTTAAATAGAAAAAACAAACATACGGTAATTAACTTGTTTAATTAGGTAGAGAGGATAATTTTCTATTAGAACTGATTAGAATGGATTAGCACCGAGGTCTTCACATTAGGTGGTATTAGAGCATAAGTTCTTGGACTGTGTGAGAGGTGAAGGAGCGGGGTAAATTGCATTCACTGGATAGGTGTATGCTGTGTGATCTTAATAATATTTGATTTTATGACTTATATGCGAAGATGCCTTAGATGTTTACCAGCTTCTATGTTGTAATTGGGAAAGCATGTTGTCTGTGAACACGAGAAACAACTTTAAACTTGATCCGTTCTATGATGTCCATGTGAATATGCGAATATCAGACGCGGACCTCTGTATTTTGAGCAAGGAGATAGAGTGTTTCTAAAGATTTCACCATTCCGAGGAACTGTCAGATATGGGAATAAAGGAAAATTATTGTTAGGACCGAAAATGGGAAAATAAATGCAAGCAAGCGCTGTTACTAAAAAAATTAAAATTTTGCGCTGCTATTATGAGGTGCAATACCTCGGGTTCTTGAACATAAAATGGAGCACCGGAGACAGATCTGGTATGTAATAAAAACATGCGGAAAACACCAGAAATGAATCCTAATATTTTAAAACGATGCAAACATATTTCTGTTACACAGAAATCTGCTACTGTGCAAGTGTGCATTCTAATGTGTTATGCGTGCTAAGTAAAAGCGTATGCAGAACTGTAAATCGTAAAGAATACAAACAGTGCGATTTGTTTATGGAAGTTCGGACTTTAATGTCCTACGTCTCCCCTTCTTCCTCCTCGGAAGGTTCCACTAGAAGATTTGATGAAAGTAGGCCTTCTACAAACACCCGATCCCGCAACCAGCAGCTACGAGAACTCCTGGACTCCACCAGCCTTTGGCTGTCACTCACTTGTTTTACGCCTATGTGAGAAAGGCTACAGACACAGAGTTTAACGTCGTCGTGCTTGGACGGGATCTGATTTTGTATTGGGTTTGAGATTCATTCACTATACAATTTCGTCCAACTCTCAAGAATGTGAATGAATCTCTGTGTGTGAGATTTACAGTGTAAGCACAACTCTCGTAAAAATTAAATCTCACACACTAGGGAAATGCTCTACAAAAGCTGATTGAGACTCAGCAGTAGACACTCGTTATGCTCTCCTCTCTAATGGCGGTCTACTGCTTCGTCTCCAATTTTTTTCCCTCTGTATTTTGCACTCTGTCAAAAATCCATCAAAATCAATTTCTTCAATAGTGCTTCTTGTATATATATTTGCTTCCCCAAATATGGCCGTTAGATTAATTCCAATTCCTCTCTGCGCTTGTTATGGCTAATTTGTCTTCTTTTCAAGTTGGTACAATCATCCTCTGTACATTGTACTATTTCCCAGAATAGTACTAATTTTGTCCCCTTGATTGAAGGCATTAGTACGACTTAATTTCAGCCACAGATTCCTTTCCTTTTAAATGGTTGATAGCTTCGGCATGGTGAAGTGGCAAGCATAGAGGTATGAGGGATCCGAGGTAAGGTCCGGTGAACCACACCGCCACGTACGTTGGTTTTCAGATTGTTCAATCGAACATGGTCCACACTTCATGAAACGACTCATACGTTTTTATGTTATGATATGTCATGCCTTATGTATGTTATATGTATGCTATTCTATCAAATGTAGAAAAAGATTTTAAGATCATTCATGCATTCATTTTATTTTATTACGAGTATGTGCCTGCATGCGACTTTATTAGTATGTATTTTGTTATTTTAAAAGATAGAGCATGCTGAGCCTCTAGGCTTACTAGGTTTAAATCGTGCAGGTGATGACCCTGCAGATATTATCCTGCTTGACGGTGAGAACCTCTGAGCGCCTGCTGCAGCTATACCCCATGGCCGCATTGATGTTTTACATTTGTTATGATACGTTTTTCAAAGTGGGTTTCAACTTGGTCTAGATGACTAAGTAACGGGTCAACGACCTTATATATACTACCAAGCTCTAGAATAGATCTACAGTAATACAGACCATCTCAGGCCTCTGCTTCTCCAGCTCAGGCACATACGCACACAGATCACGCATCATCGCTCAGGCTCTCAACAGCTTACACACTGATTGGTCCAATCGGATTACGCACTCCGACCAGCTCAGAGCATCCAGCTCAGGTACACGGCAAAAGAACAGCACGTTCCAACAAATATCAGCTCATGCAGATTAGTTCAGACCTCAAAGCTAACACCAGCTTAGACACACCGCTCGGGCTTTCCACTAACATCTTGAGCACACCAACAGATCACACCCCGTGACATAACACACTCACAGCTCAGCCCGTGCGTTCAACATTTCTAGCACACAGCTCAGCTCTTGCGTGCACAGACTTCATCCCATCTAGCGTCGGTGATCTAGGCCAACTCCTACCTGATCTGACCAACGAAAATAGCTCAAGACAACTACAGCAGTAGCAGATCACGGCCCAGACAACTTTACACACTGGTCAGCTCACGCAATACCAATCTCTCGTGGAACCTGCTCTTCGCTATCAGCTTCCCTAAACTGATCAACCCTATCAATACAGTGCAACTTCCCTAAGCTTACTACTTAGCCCAGAAGGCTACGAAATTCCTATCCATCTTACACGCTGCTGCTCAACTGATAATAGCTCAGAGCTGCTACGCCACCAGCTTGCACAAAAGGCAGACCAGATCGCACTAACATCATTTTCTAACAGTTCACACAACTCAGCTGGAGGAACTAAGAACAACACGTATCCTACGTATCAACTCAGGATAGTCTCAACAGCTAACAATGCCCCAAAGCTGTTCGATAAGCTATCAGATCACAGCGCACAACCTATAACAGCTTGCGATCCCAGAACAGCACATGCCTGCTGTTCCCTTCTACATAGTACTCCCAAGCTGCTAACGGCTCATTGAATCCGCACAATCCCTACTTAACAGCTTGCGCCTACTCTGGTTCAGAAAAAACAGTTTGTGCTTCCATACGTCAAACCAGCTCGTGCAACATACCAGCATACCTCTAAGATGGACCCCTAATCTGATCTAACGCCTAAGAGCAGCACGAACACACTAGCAGCTCTCGCAAGTGCTACCTCAAGCTAAAACCCGAGACAACTTACACCATCAGCTTAGTTCGAAAGGTAAGATCAGATTGCGTCCTCTACATGTAGCTTTCTAGGCTGAATAACCTCGACTGATTAACCATTAATATAAACCTGATTAAGCTAATAATTACCTTGGTTAATCACAGTCCTCACATTCTCTCCACCTTAAAAGATTTTTTCCTCGAAATCGAACATTTCTAGCCAAAGCTGCTGACTACGACTAACCCTTTCCAAAGTTGAAACCACAAACGGATCTTGTTCGATCTGATAACGACACGCAGCTCTCCACCTTAGCTGAAAACCACAACAGCTCTGGTCTACATTGGAAGTTACTACCAGTTTACGCCTAAGATGGTACCACCAAGTAACGAGGTACAACACTCGTGATCTGAATACTAAGCTCGGGATGCCCAGAACATACCTAAATTGAACTTAGCTTATGCTTCAACTA